>JARHVA010000992.1:2510000-2652500 GCA_037957365.1 Torreya grandis
TTGGGTCTAATTTGTCTTTAGCAAAACCTAACATCATGCGTATCTTATTTATTAGAAGAAAAGTTGAATGAATGTTCTAAAATTTGAGAATTTTAGCTAGTTTGTTAGAAATGGCTTCGATATATGACAAATAAGCTATAAAACAATCTATAAAAGACTTCTTATCCTTAGAGTTATTGAAATTATTTTTAACTTGTTTGAAAGCCTTAGCAACTTGTCTCCCTGAGTAACCATTTAATTTAAAAACTTTATTCACGTGATTGATTTCATGATGTAAATTCTCTTCATCACATATTTTAAATTCCTTAGTTATTAAATTATTGACAACCCCTACTTTTTGAGACTAATGATGATGGGAGGAGACATGCAGGTAAAGGTCTGTGTGTGTGCCTTTTCTATAAACCTTTCTAGCTAGTGAACCATCTTTATTCTTGATCATGAGGACATCTAAAAATGAAGTTGATTATTAATTTCAATTTCTATGGTGAATTATATGCTAGGAAAAAGATTATTGATGTGGGAATGGAATTCTTTTAGTTTATCCAAGCCATGTTGCCAATATAAGCTAGTGTCATCGACATAACTTTCCCACCATTTGGGTTTTAATGGAAACGAATGAAGCACAAAGTCTTCAAATTTTTCCATAAAGAGTTTGGGAACCATGGGAGATAGAGGAGAGCCCATTTCCATGCATTTACATTGTTCATAAAAAATACCTTTAAAAGTAAAAAAAAATTGAGTTAAGACATAAAGCAACAAGATTGGTAGTTTCTTGTTAGTAAGATTATGGACTACTACTACTACTTCCAAAATTGAAACCTTGGTATAAACTGATACCACATCAAAACTTACTAATAAAGCTTACAATTTTTAGAGATTAAGCTTACTAATAAAAGTGATAATTTACCATTTTTAGAGATTAAGCTTACAATTTTTTCCATGATGAAAAAATTCAAAGGAATGGAATGTTATTGGGGTTTTACCTTTACCCTCAATATATCTTTCGACAACAAGGACTCTGAGACTTTGTGAAAATTTCACTAATTATGCCTTATCTCTCCTAATACACCCTTATAACATCAAAAATTTAATTTTTTTAGCACTTATAACTCCCATTAAAAAAATAAGATCAAAAATAATTTTGATCAAAAAAACACCAATGTATTTTGAACCCTAATATCTTTCTTTAAAGTGAACTAACAAAACTACAATGACCAACTTGCCCTTCAACAAACTTGAATATAAAGTGACAAGATATTACATAAGACCTTGGTTTGTTAGAAGAGAAAAATCAAAATATTACATTCACCATTATATTTTATCTTGCACTTGCACTTTTGTGGAGACAAAATATTATGAGATTGCATTAAATTTGCATCCACCACACTTCTATAGTAAACATTCTTCTGTAGCTATCAATAAATGATAGCGATCCACAATGTTTTTCTAATTTACACCAATATTAGTATAATACCATAATTTTCACCATGCTTTTTTTATTTGTACCAATAATTTTGGACCTTTCAAAAAAAATGTGTGCAATACTTAGCCACCATCATTTATTGATTTCAAATGGTCTCCAAACCACCGCTCTAAACAATGGATCAAATCTCACCCTGCTATCGATGCCACTATTTGAAAAGAAATCAAATGTTAACACCATTAAAGTAAATAAAATTGAACCCAAAGTACATTTACCTCTCTTCTAATTAATAAATAAATGAATAAGAATTCAATATATGAAACATTTGAGTAAAAGAAATAAATATTCTTATTTTATCCAACATTGGAGTAAAAAATAGCTATTGAAATTTTGATTGAAATAACCCTAGTTCAGAAATCAACTGACTAGTTTTTGAAATATTATTCAGAATTTTCTAATTTATCTCAATAATGGCATCATTTAAGGTTCATTATCAATTTTTTCAATTTATCTAACCATTTTAAAACTCTTAAAAATAATTAGATGCTATGTTTTACATCATGGATTCCTCTTATTTTCATGGCTCTGATACCACTGTTGGCTCTTGGAACAATAGAGGAATAATTCAAGAAAATGTATTAAATATAAAAAAATTATTTATTTTTGTACAAATTAAGATTTAGAAATATTACAGAGAAGAATCTGGTTAAATAAAACTAACTCATGGGTATAACCAACCTGACAATAAATAATAAACTAAAATTAAATAAAATGAAAAAAAACTAAGTAGTTTAGATCACAAAATAATCCAACAAATCATATACAACATCTATTGATAAATTTTTATCAATCTATATTGTACAGTTGAGTCAAAGGTGTTTCAAACCTACCTCATCTAGCTAATACAATGGGATCACCTCTAGGTGTGTGTAACCTAGTTGATGAGGTAAACCTCTAGCTTTGGGGCTAGCTCCCATGGTGCATCAATTATGGATATATTCCTAAAAATAATAAATTTTTAATGAAAATGGATATAAAATACATTAAAAAAACCTAAGTTATGGGAGGTGATGCACCAACATGTTTTATCTATTATATTTGACCCTTTAACAACACCTGTGAACAAGACAAGGGATATTGATTATATCACTCTCTCTTAGAGACTCCTAAGCATTAATACTTCACATGAAGGTATTGATAGATGACTAAAAATTAAGGGTGATTAATTGGAGGTCTATTTTATGATGCTAATAATAAAATTTCATTTCAATCATAGTCACTAACATTCTCACACATCATATGATTTGTTTAGAATAATATCCTAACAACTAGGTAAAAATAAGGACCTACAAAGGGGAATAAGATTTGACCACTTATAAAAATAAAAAAATAATATAACACACTAATATATAAAGAGAATATAAACTATTCCTTACATTAGTTCAAATGTTTACAAGGTACAACTTAGGTAGAGTTTCTTCATACCCATCCGAGGGATATATATAATGGCATTTAAGCATCAATTTATAGTTTAATAGAGGGAAATGGAGGAATAATATGGAATGGAAGTATGTATAATATGCCCTAATTATCCTAATTTACTCCAAAATCAATTATAACCATGAGCAAGGACTAGTAACAGCTCCATGATTACCCATTTACACTACTTGACAACATAGTGGCCTTCAATGAGAGTATGGCATAGGAAATGGTCCAATAAAGGCTCCTTAAATTTTTGTTGACCCCATTAAAATTTTTATCATGAAAAATTGGTGAACTCCCTCTCCTTTTGGTAGTTTAAAAATTAGAAATGTGGTTCCATCTTAGCCTTCATAAAGTATTAAGTAACCTCTCTCTTGCAATCAATAAGCCTTTAAAAACTACCCCATCCTCCATAATAGACATGAAATATGCCTTTAATCCTCCATTAATCAGTTATAAGGATGTGTATGACCTTAAATTTACTCCCTTAGTGTCCCTCTATGCTAATAGTCATCACCCTTAGTTGACTAAATAGGCCTACTAAATAATTAGGCCTAGCCACTCAGTGCTAGCTATTTGGAGAGACACATGACTTGTATATAACCTTAATAATATGTAATATAGTTATTTTTAGGTGTAATAAATCATCTCATATCATGACATATGCCTTTAAAATAGTGCACACTTGTAACTCTTGCTCATGTAGGTGACTAGGTCACCTCTCACTAGCACTTCTAGACTATATCTTTAGTGCAAGCCCATAGAAGCATTTATAAGATGAATTAAGACTTTTTTGTGATCTTATATGGTGGAATAAAAATTCACACTATCCACATGAATAATCTAAAATTGGTCATCTAGTTCTGTACCTTGAAATCATCATTAAAACTTGAAAATTAGGTTATGAGACATCTACATAGTTGTCTGTACAAACCAATGTTAGGACTAAGAGATTCTTAGAGTTCACAAGGTGTTACAATTTTCTCCTAGGCCAATTCAATTCTTTTGAGTTAAAATTTTATCAATATCTTTCCCAATGGGATTTTATTAGGGTTTTAGAGAGGTTTAGGGAGGTTTAGACTCTTAATAATAGTTTATAAAGGTTAGGCCTTAAGACTATGAACTAATGCCACTAAATTATGGTAAAACATACCGCTCAACCTTTCCCACATGATTAGGACTCAATTTAGATCCTTCATATAGTTCTGAGCACAATAAGGTGCTCCTTAGGTTACTATTTTTCATTTTGTGCACTCATAAGGTAATTTTAGGCCAAAAATGGCCAATTCTGAGCTCTCCTCTACAATCCAATGCTTATTTCACATTGAAAAATCCTTAAATTACACTTAAATATTGGTTTTAGGTCCTATTCACCTATTTTTTACCTTTTGACTTTAGTCTTTAAGTAGTAATGCTTTGAGAAGGATATTAGGCCAATAGACCTAATGATAGTGTTTCTATGGTTTTCCTTCAAAAGGGTTCATCGATGCATTTGGCCACTCTGAAGGGTATGTAATATACCTCTCATATCCATTTGTTCACTTGTGTTGGCTTGGTTAAGCCACTTGTTTCTTTTTCATGCATATATAATTAGCTAACTAGGCACTTAAGCATATTTATAAGATATCACCAAATGTGAAGACCTTTTTAGGTGGTCATTGTATAGTATTCTTAACCTATTAATATATTTCACTCTTCATACCTATGCAAAACATGTAAAATTTTATAATTTATTTCACATAGGCCTATAGCAATCCTTTTTAGGCATGTATTAGTTCTCTCTAGGCCTAATCTATACACCATACACTGCATGTGTTAACCAGTGGATCATTTGGGTAACCATGAGCTTTAGAATACCATTAAGACCATTTCAATAATCAAATAATTAAATTTAAGTAATTTTAAGGCCAAAATTATTTATCAAGTCCTTATCAGCATGTAGGAAGGGTTTGAGTGGCCTACCATCTTAACGATGGATCATAGAGTGTAGGCCTTATATTAAAAACTTAGTGCCATGGATTTTGAGCCCATATATCCCTTAAAATATTCATAATATCTCTTAGTCCCATTCACCTTATATGCTGAGCTCTGAGTGAAATTTGGTAGCCTTAGAGTCTTTTCTAAGCATTATGGATGGGTTGATAGTGATAAAGATTGTTCATAGAGTTGAGATCCTAAATGTAATTCTCTCTAACCTAGATATTAAGTGCATAGTGATACTCAACTTCTCTAATACCACTAGGCCTCACTCATCTTGCCATAGTGATAAGCATTTGAGTTGGTAGTTTAAAATGGTAGACTGGGGTGATGGAGCTTAAGAGGGGTAATGAGGCTAAATTGACCAATTACATGTGTTCTTCCATATAAAAAAACCTTCCTCAAGATCTATATCATCATCATATGTATTTTCATGATGTTAATTATACTTAGGGGATTGGATATGTCATAAGGAGGAAGTTAGAGTTTTGAGGCTTAAAGAGGGTTTTAGGCCTTATAGGCCTAAACTGAGCTTTAAGACCTTAAAACACCTATAGATGAATTTATGACTTCAAGGATATCTTATCACCCATATACATCTTGTTTCAACCTTTTGCATTTGTCCTCAGTTGATCATACTCCATCTCTATCCCTTTTCTCTTCTAGGTCTATCATGACCATCATTGTCGAGTCTGAGTGTTTGGATCAATTGGTGCTAGAGACTTGAGTAGTATTTTCTATCCTTATTTACTATTGATATATTTGGGATATCATGTAATATGATTTTAGGGTTTTATAACAACCTTTAAACTAGGCCTCCCTTAATTTTGCAATCAAAACTCATTTCTATAGTCATACACATAGGCCTATGTGTCATTAATGTTCAATCAAGATTAGGTATCTCACTCAAACTTGATTCTACATTTAGAGATCCTAAGTAATATGGATGCCATACATTACCTAGGGTCACCCCTATAGATTTTTTTCCATTACCATTTAAATCAATTAGACACCCTAACTAACTAGGTAAACTTGTTTATACTGAGCTAATTTTAGATACCTAAGTTAGCATGCTTTGGTTATCCCTTCAAGTCTCATTTGTCTTTCAATGATATAACCCTCATGTTCTTCCCCTCTATTTGAACTCTTTCCTTCATAGACACATGGAATTTCATATTTAGGGTTGGAGGTAGACTACCTATAGTTTTGTAGGTGGTGATATGGGTGTTTGACTACCAATGGATTTATTACATAGGTCCATGACCAAGAGGAGGGTTTCTACACCTTTTTGGTGTCCTAGTTTACCTTTATTAAAACTCGATACTTTCCCTTAAGATATCCACTTTCACAAGCATACATTGTATCTTGATTTTTTCTAGTTTTAGTTTTAGATGATGGTTATGGGAAACTCCTTGAACGTTGAGTCTAAACTTAACTTCCTAGGTTCTATCATTGGCATTCAACCATGTACTTAAACTTGACTAAGGTTTATTCTTCTCACAACCTCATTAACCTTTCATGGAATTATGAAACATTTGACCTTGCTTCCATGCTTTATTCTTGGTCATAATATCTTAAACCTATAGGTGGTGGTTATACAGTCCTATGAAGTTCTAAGTTTAGAAATTAAAGACTATTATAGGGTGGAAATAGCTTGATAAGGCCATTACATAGTAGATGCCTTTTGAGAGACCTCATATGGATTATTCCTCCTTATTAAAGACTACTAATGGGGACCCTAGACATACTTATGTATATACTCAATAAGGAAAATCACTTAGATCTAGTTAATCAAGCATATTTATGGATAAACTGAAACTTAGGATTTTGTAATAACCTTATATAATGCTTATAAACCTTAATATTTGCTTAAAAAGGTCCATGAAAACATCAGGAGCTAGTTCATGATTTCTTGGTCTTGAGAACCATAATGAGGCTTGTTCCTTCTAAGATAGAGGGATACTACACATATCTATAACACTTATACATGTTTTATAGTTTTATAATGATCTTCAACAACCATCAACCATGGAACACTCTACTCACACTTGCAATGGAAGCTAAACTACACAGGTGGTCCCACTTGAAGATAGGATCTTGAAAGAGTTAAAGGTTCATTTATTAATCCATAGTGTTAAGGGTGAAAACAATATTTTAATGGTTATAAGAAACCCATAAGCTCATCATACCACTTACTCACTTCTAAATTCATGTATTAAAGGCCCTAAAACATCAAGAAACCATTACCTACAACTTGCAACTTATGACAACATAGAGGTTTCTTGATCCCATGAGATCACACATGTGAACTAGGGTTGTATAATGAAGTATATGGATTTTGAGGACCTATAAAAGACACATAAAAACATTGAATACATAAATCAAACCATAAATGCATTGAAACTACTTAATGATTGACCCTATGTAGATGCAAAAATCTAGTTTGACTACCTAGGTTCTTAACAATTGTTCATAAAGCATGGATAATCATTATGTAAACCAATCATAAGGATTATAATTCCATTATACCCCATTCCTTTTGTTAATATATTATCTCAACATTTTCTCTCTCCTATATGTACTGAGCAAGAGCCTAAAAGGCTATCCAAGGCTGTCAAGATGAGCAATAAAGAGAAAGGGCCAATTTTTTTATATTTTATACTCTAAAACTCATCTATTATTTTATCTAATTCCTAAATTGAGTTCCCCTTAAAGATAACTAACTTCTTTTTATATTGGCCATATTGTATGGGTTTGTACAAGCCTAAAAAACCTGTAAAACACCACTTTCTTGCATTTTCTCAGGTTTCAAATCTTGAAATGTTATTGATGGTCAAGAGGAGGGAATTTAGGAGTAAAAAATGTGTTAAAAATAGGGATTACAAGTGGAGGGAAGGTGAAGAGTCATTTTTTCACACGTGTCAACCCCCTTAGTGGTGAGTAAAAGCATCTGACTTCTAAAAAAAGACCCTTTAGCATATGAAACTGCTCTATCATGGCATTATGATGATACTGAGACCCATTTGAATTTATTTTACCTTCTATAATGATTTAATGATGACATAGGGGCCATAATAATACTATTCTAATGGTGTTAATATCCCTTAAAGGTAATATGCATGATTTCAAGTGAAATATCTATTAGAAGTTACCTTATTTTTTAAATGACCTTAAAACATGTTAAGGATTTAATCAAGGTCATCACATTCTCTTTATAATAGATCTAATCCCTTTGATTTTTATATATCTTTTAGGTTCTCAACATGCTTAGATGGATTCACAACAGCCCATGAGCTGTAATATTTGAGTCATCTTCAATATGAGTGATTTTAGATCATTATGACCACATCAATACTTGTTATGGACTCTTATACATAGCTATCACAAAATTAAAATTTGAAACATGCTCAAAAGGGTGAGAGGATGACCACCATGATGCTTCATGACATAGGTATACCACTTGAACATGATACTATGACTTGATGGCAAGTAACCCCTCCTTGAACTAATGTGACACTTAAAAAGACACAAGAATGTTACCAAGGATGAGATAAAGTGCTCATGGACATAATTTTACCCTTTCTAAGCCCAAGGGTAGAAATAATTCAACATCATTGGTGACTCTAAAGGGTTAACCTACCTACTAGTCAAGAGGACCTAGAATTTCTTACATAATAGTCGTGATTTAGATGAGATATTTATTTGACTAGTCTAACACTTCATGTTCAATACTTTTTTTACCTTAAGGACATAAATAGCCTCGCAAGACACACAATAAGACACAAGGAACACAAAACACACAACTAAAGAACAACAAGATAACCAAATAAGCAACCAATAAAGTATGTGCCATAGCACTTGGAAGAAAGAAGACCTAAACTATTATATATAATGATAGTATATCCTCTCCAATAGCAATACTTAAAGAACATCCCATTGACAAGGATAGGGAGCTCATCACCATTCATCCTTGATGATTAGAAAGGATTGTTCTCTTTGTAGCTAGTAATAATGTAAGGCCCACTCCATAGGATATCAAACTTTGAGTGCTTACCTATTTTATCTCAATCTTCATCCCACTTGAGCACAATGTCACCTTGTTAGAAGTTACTTGATAAATCTCTCTTATCAAATGACTTCTTAACTTTATCTTGATGGGAACACATGGCATGTATAACATCATCTCTTATCTCTTCCAAACTCCTTAATTTATTCATCCTTACCTCCATGACATCACTCTCCATCATTTTAAGTTGATGTGTGAGTTCCAAGGCTAGTATTTTGAGTGATATGGGCAACCTTACCTCTTTGATATAGACATTAAGGTATGGTGATTAAACATTAAATCTATTTTGAGTGATCTTATCTACCCACAAGGTTGTCCTTAGCTTGGTATGGCACTCCCTCTTATTGTCCTCCATAGTTCTCCTTATAATTATAATTAGGTTCTTTTTAGTGGAATCTAAAATTCCATTTCCCTATGGATAGTAGTTAGAGGAATTGATAAGGTAGATGCCATGGTTAAGTGTTATAATTATCATACACTATCTAATGAATCTAATAGAAAGCATGCACAAGAGATAAAATAGTAATAATAATAAACAATAACTATATATCTAAGATAATAACTTAAATGAATAAATAAATCAAATATGATGAGTTACTCTAATAATTCAATATTGATTTGATTATGAATACACAAATATCCCTTGATTATATAGAATAAGGTGTGCAAGATAAAGATTAGGGAACTCACATAACATGTGTAGTTAAACTAATATCTAAATATTGGAGTGCAACTCCATAATAACAAGATAGGTTTCAAAATTGTGTAAATGATCAACAAAAGTTGACTACTAGTTAAGCAATTGTATCCTATCTTACCTTGAATAGTGAAGTGCAACTATATGGTAACAAGATAGGTGTACAAGTTGACAACTAGCTAAGCAAGCTTATCCTATTTGGTGAAAATTATTAATCAACATAATAAACTAATTACAATAATTAATTAGTGTACCAATCTAAATAATAAATACATTAAAGCAAATAAATGCACCAACACCCCCACATAAGCAAAGCTTAGGTAGGGTTATGTAGATAAGAGTCCCGATAATGTGTATCCATCTTAGGCACTCTATACAAATAGATGAGGAAAGGAAAAAATTTGAAGAAAACAACTCTTCAAAATAAAGGTCTAGGAGACCCTTGTGAAGAACTGATGTCCCTTAAAGAACTGATGTCCCACACCCCCAAAAGATATCACAAGTGAATATACTTACTCTTAATGAAATTTTTAGTGAAAATATCTATAATATACTCCTCTGTATGAAAATATTGAAGATCAATGATCTCTGCTTGAATTATCTCCCTAATAAAGTGCATATAGATCTCTATGTGGTTGGTTCTCTGATGATGAACTAAATTCTTTGAGATATAGATAGTGCTTTAGTTATTATAGTAGATGACTGATGGCTTCCAAAATGGAACACCAATCCCAGTGACAATATTTTAAAGATAAATAACCTCAATAGTGGCATTAATAGTACCATACTACTTATCCTATGTGGATGAAAGAGCAATATCATGTTGTTTCTTGATTTATAAACAAATAGGGCTAGATTTGAAGTGAAAGCTATAACCAGAAGTAGACTTATAATCACCATAATTGCCAGCCTAATTACAATCTATGTATCCCACTAATTTTGAGCTTGTACCTATTGTATAGTGAATCCCATATCTAATAGTGCCCTAAATGTATCTCAAAATGAACTTGGAAGCTCTCTAATAAAGTTTATATGGTATCTACATAAAGCATGAAACCATACCAATTGTATATGAAATCTTGGGCCATGTATGAGTTAGATATCTAAGGTTTCCTACAAAATGGTGATACAATGTGACATCAACCAAGGGAGTGGAATAAGGAACCTCAATTTTAACTCTAAATAAGAAGGAGTTAGTGCAGGCCTATAATCAACCATGTGAAACTAAGCTAACAATTGCATGGCATACTTTGGTTGTGAAAGAGTAATCTCAGAAGAAGACTGTGCTATTTGAATCCTAAGAAAATAATTTAATATGCCCATGTTTATCATAGAAAACATGTCATGAAGTGCAGCCTTAACACTACTGATGATGGATGTTGTGCTCCTTATAACAATGAGATCATCAACATAGAAAACCAAGTACAATAGTGAATCTTCCTACCATAGAATGTAGACATTCAAATCTGAGTGACATCTTGAGAACCCAACTAAGAGAAGAAATATGTCCATCTTGAAATACCAATCTCTGGGGACTTGTTTTAGACCATAGAGAGAATTTTTCAAGTGATACAACATTGAAGAATCCTAAATTAACCCTTGTGGCTACCCCATATATATCTCCACATGAAGATCCCCATGAAGAAATGCACTCTTCATATCCAATTGATGTATAGCCCAACCATGAGCTGCACCAATAGCCAATTTCAATTGAAAGGAATTCATCTTAGCAATAGGAGCAAATTTGTTTGTATAGTCAATGCCTTCAACTTGGGAAAAACCTTTGGCCACTAATCATGCTTTATACTTATCAATATTTCCATCTACTGTAAACTTAGTCTAATATATCCACCTACATTGTACTAATTCTATTCCCTTATGAAGAGGAACAAGATCCCAAGCGTTAATCCTAATCAATGATTCATACTCTTTTTCCATTGTTGATTCCCACTCAACTATCCCTATAGCTTCCTAAAAGACTATGGATCAAAAGTTGTGGCAATGTAGGAATGTGGAAGATCATGTTGTGACCATGTTCTCCTTCTATCTAATGGATCTCCAATAAGAGGGTTTGCATCCTCCAAAGTATATCTATCCCATAAAGGTATCAATGGGTGGAGGAAGAGGAAGAATAACTACAATCTAACCTACTAAACCTGGCTAGGGAGGTATTACCTCATCATCCTTATGAGTAGATAAAGTGGGAGTATCATCTTCACTACTATCTAATTTTTCTAAGGAAGAATAATGCAAAGTGTTAGAAGATAAGTCTGAAGGACATTATTAAAAGTAATAACTTATTACTATAATAAGATCATGTGAATCTAGATCAATGAGTTGATATCCCTTAACACCATCAGGATATCCCACAAATATATAAGTTTGAATTTTTATTCTAAAGCACAATGCTTTTATGAAGGTATGTGATCCCATGCTAGACTACCAAAGACTCTAAAATGATGCACTTATAGATTTTTGTTACACCAATATTCAAGATTTGTTATCCCCTTTAAATATTTGTAACTCTATTCTATATATATGCAGCATAATTAATCACTTCTACCTAGTACATAGGTACTAATGATTTTTCATGAATCATAAAACTTGTCATCTCTTTAAGAATATATTCTTCCTCTCTACTACACCATTTTTCTAAGGTGTGTATGCAACTAAATGTTGAATATCAAGTCCTTCAAGAGCACAAAATTGTTCAAATTTGTTGTTCACATATTCCCTCCCATTATCGGTGCAAAGAATCTTGAAATACTTCCCAGATTATTTCTCTGCTAGATCTTTAAACTCTATAAATCTATCAAATACTTCACTCTTGAGTTTCATAAAATAAACCCAAGTATATTTGGAATAGTCATCAATAAATGTGAGAACATAATGGATTTTACTAAAAGATAAAGTAGATAATGGACCTGCTAAATCACTATGATCAAGTTTGAGGACTTGTGTATCCCTCCAAGCCTTCCCTTTATCAAACTTATCCTCAAGATGTTTTCTTAAGGCAAAACCATGACATGCACCCCTTGAAAAATAAATTTTTGGAAGTCCTGTAACCATCTCATATTGACTAAGCTACTATAAATAATGGTAGTTCAGATGACCAAACCACTCATTCTATAGCTTGCTCACTGAATCAGTGTGTGAGAGAAAAGTTGTAGAAAAAGACTGAGGCACAAAATGGGAGAATGATCAAAGCCAAGTTTGATTGTTGAATTTTGCAACTTCAACTAAGGTATTATCCTCCAATTTTTTGATTGATACATAATTGAGTGTGAACTCCACTTTCCTACTAGTATGAAAGTGAGTGATTTGGTAGATAGAGAGAGGGTTAGGTGATAACTTTGGCACACAAAGGACATCCTCAAATACACCACTATAAACATTAAATATACCTTTTCCTATGACATATACCTTATAATCATCACCTATGAGAATATGAAGAAATGAACTTGGTTCTAATCCAAAAAATTATTCTTGGTCAGAACCCATATGGTGTAAAACACCTAAGTCAAGTACCCATGACTTGGGAGATTTTATCAGTGCAACTAGTGTCGTAGCTTTCCCTTTTCCTAAATTTTAAGGAGTGGAATAATCCTTTGAAGAGGATTGATTGATGTTATTCTTCTTGAGAAGACCCTTAAGTTCATCAATCTCATTCTTCCAACAACCTTGTTCACTATGAAACCCCTTTTTAAAATAATGGCAAGGAGTGCCAGTCCTTTTTTGTGAATCACCTTTCTTATTAGTGGATTTATAATCTCCTTATGAGGAAGATTATTTCCCTTTATTCTTATCTTTATGTGACTTATTTTGATTATTCTACTTATTTTTACTTGAACCTGTATTTGATGTTGATGTTGAAACTTGCTTATGATGAGGTTAAATTATAACTAGAGCTTGATAATCTAGATGACTTGATTAGACCCATAGCTATTAACTTTTCTTCTTCAGCCATTAGAATCTTAGAGAATACCTTAAAGGTGGGCATTTGATATGTTGTGCCCAATGTGAGCCTATGAGTCTAAAATCTAGAGACAGGATGAATATTCAAGACCTAATTTGTGTAAGGCACTAAAAATCAATTGAATATCCTTTTTTATCAATTTTACATTCAAAAATTTGTGCTCTAAGATGTATGACTTTAGTGATGTAGTCTTTTATTGTAGCATAACTTTTAGGATCCAAACTAATGAGTTCATTGTCAATTTGGTAACCATGAACCTCATCTATTTTTCCAAACAATGATGCTAATTTATCCCAAGCATCTTTTAGATTTGTACATTTGTCAAGATGAAAACTCAAATATAAACACATGTAAGACCCAATGCATAGAATAACCTTAGTAGTTTCAAAGAGAAAGTGTTGTAACTCTTTTGCATCATTAGGTGGAGTAAGAAGAGTTGTTATGTAAGGCATATATCCTAGAATTGTTAATGCATTCCAAACATTATATTTCCATGTGTTATAGTTGTATAATATTAATAGTGGAAACTTTGGATTCCCCATGATGCAATTGGAAATAAACCATCACAAAGTAGAAATCAAAGTATAGAACACCCCAAAAAACACCCTTGAATTACTTATTTTTATGCCACCTAGAAATTATTTATTAGCACTTTATAATTGAGCCCAGTTACAAGGTTGGATTATAATTTATATAGTTTACATAAAGCTTAATTAGGCCCTCTAGGCTAAAATTACAAAAAAGTATGCACTTTATTATAAAAATTTCTACACCAATGAATTTTTTTTGAAAAAATATTAACTTTGAAAAAAAATGGGACCTCAATACGATGTCATTTGTGAAATTTATGAGCCTCTAAAGTTGTAAAAATAAGGATAGGCAAGAGATGTTATTGAAAAACCTAAATTCTAGAAAAATCTAGACAAATCTAAAAAAAACTTAAAGCACAATAGTGAAGAGCACAAAATTTTAAGCTATTTTAAAAAATACTTTACTTAAAATTACCACCTGATATTAAAATGGCGGGATCCCAAAGTTACCCTATCAATTCTACCTACTGATCTGTGAGGCCTGTTCAAAAACATTTTTCCCTACATAATCTATATCATTTTACCTGGGAATAAAAAAAATTACCTTCCAGGTGATGGTGTCTAAATTAAACAAACTTTATATGGATCTATAGGTTTTGACACCTTTTGAACATAATCATGAGGTCTATTTTTCTCAGAACCCAAATTTGGTCATGGTGCTTCTTGATCAAACCCTTATCAATTTTGCCTCTTATGTCCAATCTAGACAAAATTATAGATGATTTTCACTATCTCAGACACTCTAAACTCAATATTGAGATCTAAAATTCTCCACAAAGCTCTAATTTGTGCATGTATACAAAATTAAAAATTGAACCTATATATAGATATTTTTCTCTTAAATATTTAGCAATCTACATATTCAAGATAGCTCTAGTACCATGTTAGAATTAGCATACAGGATCTAATGAATTTAATGGAAAGCATGAACAAGAGATAAAATAGTAATAGTAATACATAATAACTATATATCCAAGATAATAATTGAAATGAATAAATAACTCAAATATGATGAATTACTTTGATAATTCAATATTGATTTGATTATGAATAGACAAATAGCCATTACTTATATAGAGCAAGGCATGCAAGATAAAGATTAGGGAACTTACACAACACATGCAGTTTAACTAATATCTAATTACATAAATAGTGGAGTTTAACTTCGTAATAACAAGATAGGTGTCAAACTTGTGTAAATGATCAACACAAGTTGACTACTAGTAAAGCAATCTTATCCTATCTTACCCTAAATAGTGGAGTGTAACTCCATGGTAACAAGATAGGTGTCTAAGTTGAATACTAGCTAAGCAAGCTTATCCTATCTAATTCAAATTATTAATCATCATAATAAACTAATTACAATAATTAACTAGTACACCAATCTAAAGAATAAATACAAGTAAATGTAATAAATGCACCAACATTAAGAACCCATTCACTCACCCTTTTACTATTGAAGGTTAGTGAATTATCTGATATGATGGTGGAGGGGATCTCAAATCTCATTACTAGGCTATCATAGAACTCCAAAACTAAACTCTCATTTACCTCTTTAAGGGATACTACCTCCACCCACCTAGTGAAGTAGTTTGTAACATTCAAGACCCACTTACATCATATACTAGACGTAGGGTGAATCATGTTTACAAAGTCTAAGCCCCATTGCATGAAGGGTTGCTCCACATAGATAGGTTTAAAGGGCAAGATAGCTATTCTTTGCTTCTTAATGAACATGGCACACTTTTATCATATCCTGACCCAAGAATGGGATTCCTTGAATAAGCTCAGATAAAATTAGCCTACTCTTATGATCCTTGTTGCTATAGTCTTAGATGTAAAGTGCCCTCTTATAGGCTCATCATGAAATGGATATAGGAACTTTTTGACTTGGTTAGATTTTACACACCTTAAGAGTATGCCATCAAGATCCTTTTTAAAAATAACTCCATCAACTAGGACATAAGGGATTGATTATAGCCTATAATAATTTATTCTTGTCCTACTTAGGCTTATAGTACATTCTCCTATTTGAAATAATATTAACTTGTTTTGATTCTAACTAGAAGATGGTGTAGGTATAGTTTCTAGGTGATCACTTTGCATTACCAAAACCACTTCTTTTCCCTCTTTTACATCTGTTTCCAAGTGTTCACATAGTCTTCTTCCCCTTAATAACTTGGTGACCTTCACTTATACATCATATTCCATGCACTTAGTCACCCAACCTACTCTTTTTTCACTTAAGTCTCAATTAAGAATGAAGTCAGTGATGCTAGGGTGAACCATCATGGCATAGATATTTTTATTAGACACTATGTGTCTAAATTTTTTGAGACTTTGCATGAATACAAACACATGATTTTCCAAAAATGTATACCTCTCTTCATATCCCTCCAATTATTGACTAAAGAAAGCTATGGGTTTGTCAAGACACTCACTATTTTGTTGTATTAGCATCATAGAAATGGTTCCATTGGTTGAGAAGGTGTACAAGAAGCCCCTTGAGAAATCAAGGTTGAGGAGGGTGGGTACTTGGGTAATGTCCTATTTAATGATTTCAAAGCTTAATTTTTCCTTATTTGGTCCATGTAAAATCCTTATGTTTCTTAATCATGAAGGTTAAAGTCCTTACTAACTTAGCGAACCTAGGGATAAACCTCCTAGTGAAGTTGATCTTGCCTAAAAAACTTTGCAGTCCCTTCTTATGCTTAGGAAGTGATAGATCAAGGATTGCATTTATCCTCTTAGTGTCTATAGAAAGGCATTATTTTGACACAATGTGGCCTAAAATTCTATACTCATAAACTAAAAAAATACATTTTTTTAATTCAAAGAGACCCCATACTCCCTAAACCTATCAAATATCAACCTTAGGTGTGTCAAGTGGTCTTTGGAATCATTGGAAAGACTATGATGTCATCAAGGTAGATGAGAACCATATTATCAATAAGTCCTTCGAAGGCTAAAACTATTTCCCTTTGGAAGGTGGCCCCTTCATTGGATATCCCAAAGGGTATCTTATTGTAAATATAAATGCCCCACTTAATTGTGAAGGTAGTCTTGTGTTGGTCCTTCTCCTTGACCAACACTTGATTGTATCATGAGTATCCATCAAGAAAAGAGAAATGTTGTGAACCTGTAACCTTTTAGAGAGTCTAATCCATGGATGACAAGTGGTAGTGGTCTCTTATTAACACTTTATTGAGATCCTTAAATTCTATGCATAACCTTATCTCGACATTCTTCTTTATAGCCATAAGATTATCCACCCATGAAAAGTTTTTGATGTGGAAGATGATGTTGGACTTAGTGAGCTTAGTCAACTCTTTTTCATGAGGAGTTCAATCTTAGGTTTGATCAACCTTTATTTTGTATTATAAGATTAGCACTTGCCTAGAATTTTATAGTATGGTGGGCGAAACTAGGGTCAAATCCCTTCAAATCATTATACTCTAGAGAAAAAATGTCTAAAAATTCTTGACATGACTCTATAAAGGCTACCTTTTATTCCTTTATGTTTAGTTTTCCTAGTTTGAACATCCTATCTTTACATATGGTGATCTTCTCATAGTATTCCTCCTTGGTAAACATGATCACCTTATCCTTCCTTAATTTATCATTATCATTAAATATGTTTTATAGGGTCACTAATCCCTCAAGTATTTTGTTTGTTATCAATTAAAAAATATGGTCATCATATTGTTGTTGAAGTCCGCCTAAGTTTTTTTAGTAAGATTTTGCCTCTTCATGCAAGAAACATGCTATTTTATTATCATTTTCAAAGACCTACCAATTAACCTCATTATTAGGCACTGAAGGTCTACAAACTACCTTGATTTGAGACTAGTCTTTCATGTCCTTAACCCCACTTGGGATGTCATACTATGCTCCTATAATTGGTAGCTTATTTGTATGTTTATTAGCCTCTCTTGGGATTAAATAGATGTCAAAAGCCTCAATGTATTCTAAGATGTCCCAAACCCTATGCGTATATGCCTTCAAGAGTTTATTCTTGACTTAATTCTACCCTCTTACCTAATGTACTACCAATCCACTAGCTCCTATGGTAGTAGCTTAATACTTCTCATTATTTCCCATTACAACCCATGAATGAGGCCCTCATATGATGTTATGTTACATGTGTAGCTAAATTGGAACCTCATGGAAAAAAGGTAACTTTTATTATAAGGAGATACAAGCATGACACCTTCCCCACTTCCATTCTTTAACCTAGATCCATCAAAGAACAAATTCCACACTCCATCATTATCTTTGTTTGGGTTAGTAAGGGCTTATATGACAGCCTCCTCCTTATACATAAAATATATCCTCAAGCTTGATTATTCAATGATATTTTATGGATCATAGACATGATTATCTACCCCACACTCATCAAGAAGTAAGTTTGATATGACTTCAAGTGGTTTAACTAACTCTTGATCATTAAGGTGTTCATCTTCATTTATGATAGTGCAGTTGACATTGGACAAATTAGGCATGTAGGACTCTAAATAGAACCTACAGATAGTTTTATATCTTATGGTGACCTTTGGTCCATGTCTGGTCCTAAAGACCATATAAGCCTAGTTAGAAGAGAGATAACATCCTATCTTGGTAGTGAAATCCCTAGATAAACATAAGGAAAAATAAGGTGAGAGATCAACCACTAAAACATCTTGAGATATGGTATAATTAAGAAAAGTAGATAGGATAATTTTTATATCCTTGAGTATGCCAACAGTCTCATTATGGGACCCATCTAGTTTCAAGACTCCCTTAGAATTAGGCTCATACCTTAACCCCAACTTGTTTACTATAGACTTAGGCATGGTAGATGTATTAGCCCCACTATCTATCATATAGTTATGTAATAAGGAATCTCCTATTATTATATAAAGATAGAAAGAAGTGGTTTTGTTTACCTTGGATAGTTAGGGCTCATTAGGCTGATTGGTATTGGTTGGGACTGCACCCTCTTTCATTGCTTACTTGTCAAAGATGTGAAGTTTGGAAAACTATTCTTAGAGGAAATATTTGTATATCATGATGAGAAATGTGTCCTACATTTTTATGGTGATATGAGCCTTCTTAATCTGATCCTTAATACTGATATGGGACCTAGCATCCTTTGGCTATAACTTAGGGGAAGTAGTACTAATTAGATCTTGAGTGACTTGAGGTATAAATGAACCTTTGTAATTTTTCCCTTTCCTATCTTAGACCTTATAAATTAGAGTCTTAAGGGATACATTTTGTCCAATAACTTATTTATATGGTTGAGATGATGGAAGAGTGCTCTCACAACTTCTACGTGATCACCCATTGCCATCCTTTTGGCCCTTGTATGGCCTGCAATAGGGTTGTCTACCTTGGGGTCACCCCTAAGCTAATTGACTGCACATTGCTCCAAATCATTTTTTCCTTATTGGAAGATGACAAAATTAGTTTCTAATTATATATTTCTCCCACTCATTCCACTTTGATTTGACATTTTAGATTGAGTCATGAAGGGGGTCTTTCCATGTTGTATAAAATGACGTTCTTTATGTTGTGTAGGATATTGATCGTATTACAAAGGAGGAATTGATTCTATTACATAAAATAGGTTGGAAAAGTATCTCCACTTAGATTGATATACATCTCATGATACTTCCCCCATTGTGTAGACCATTGACCTTCTTAAGCATAGCTATTTTGAGTTGGAACTAGTGCTCTAGAAGTGCTAGCAGAATTAGTATTAAAGCTATTATAGGGCCTTGCTTGAGTGATCTACCCTTTACCTTGTGGACTAGGTTGATATGGTGACATGTTAACTGATAAGGCTAATAAGGATCTTGATAGGGTGATCAATATGGTCTATGAGGTTTAATTTTATACCTCTCTAAGACCAATATCCTATTGCTTTGTGCCTTGAGTAGTCTTTCAATTTTACCCAATCTATCTACCTGATCATGATTAGTTGGTGTTGGTAGGGGAGAAATGATAGGCATAGGAGGTTTTATCTCTGGGAATAAAGGCATGAAGTCCATGGGGTAAGCTTGTCTTCTTATATGAGATAGTTTTTTACCCTTATTGCCACTTCATAGGCATCAAAGAGTGTGTTCCCTCCCATAGACTATATCATGATTTCCACATAAAAATTGAGGTTCTCAAATAGGTCAAAAATACGTAGTTAGGAGTGGGTTTGACTACCATTCGGATCCCATCCTAATTTTTATAAAACCTATAGTTAAATTCTGCCATAAACTCTTGATGATCCCTTTTGATTGTGGTCAACTATTCCACTAGAGATAAGTGGTCACTTCTATCCTTAAAATGATTGCATAGGTGTTCCCCAAACTCATCCCAAGTGTTGATAGATGTAGGTATTAAAATTTTATACCATTTAAGTGCCTTACCTCTTAATGAAGTGGATAATATCCTCATTGCTACATTTTCTTAAGTCACACTATGTACTGAGAAGAGGTTGGCTATATCTACAATGTGTTCAACAAGAGTGGTAGAGTTTTCTCCTATGAAGTATGGAAGTATCTTAAGTGCAATAGTAGGTATATCATAAAATTAGTTCAATTTTAGAGGGTTTCCACCATTGAAAGGCACAAAATCTTGGTTTATAAACCTATCCATTAAAGGAGTAGGAGTTCCGTCATTCCTTTGTTGAGTAAGATTAGGAGAATTAGGGGTGTGTTGATGCACCTAGATGTATCAGTAGGTTCATGTAGTGTTTAAGAAACACTTCTCATTTCTAGATTCAAAGAATCCATTGCATGAGTTATTGGTTGTGATAATCCTATTATCTTTGGTGGAATAGAGGTAGAACAAATTGATTATTTTAGAAATTTATATTAGTTAGTGATTGGGAGCCATCATGGCTTAATAATTAATCTTTGATTTTGAAGGTGATCTATGTTATTTAAAGTGAATTATGCTCAAAACTAAGTCTAAATCTAAACCAAGATGAATATTCACAATGAAGCAAATCTAAGGTGAATTGATTAAAAAAAGGAGCAAAATGAAGGGTAGGGTAGAAAAGGAAAGTGTTGCTGATCTTTGTTTCAAATATTATGACAAAGTTCCAATTTCATCTAAACATGCATTAACCAATGTGCAACATGAATTATCATAATCTCAAATCCTACCACACATTAGGTAAACATCTAAGGAATGTATGAAAATATGCAAATAAGAACAAGATTTACTTTAAGAATTTTACCCCTACAAGAAAATATCATCAGCTCAGATGTAAGAGTAAAGAAAGTGAAGTAAACCTAAGAAATTTCAACTAATCTAGATTTAGCACAAATTAGCAAATCTATATTAAAGATACACATTTATAATTCATAAGAACAATCCAAATTTGAATATGAGACTAGACAAATGAGAGATAATCCATGATAGCAATTCACACAAGAAAATGTGGACAAACATTATAGAATTCCTTGCTTAAATTAATTTTCTCAAAAGTTACAATTAGTTTTTTATCTCTAAAAACCTCTCCCTTTTTTACAATTGGAAATACCTCCTTTATATAGACCATTCATGAGATATGTCAATTAGTAATGTCAAATTAAATTTGTACATGTGTCTAATACAATTGTCATTTTTGTTACATTCTAGAAAAAATTACCTTTTCTAATATACTAACCTATAGGCAATGTACTTTACAAGCTATACATGCCTTTACAAAAAAGAATATTGCTTTTCCAAAATATACAATGCTAGTTAAAAAAAGGATATTCATAATCTAACTAACTTTAGGATCCTAGTGTTGTTGTAGCCTTCTACCTTCTTTTAAAGATCTTCATTCTATGATGTTTCTCAATGATTAACTGGAGGTTGACAATAGGTCTCATGAACAACTCTCTTTCTTCATCTCCCAAGTTACTGAGATATTTCTCAGCTCTCTCCAGAGCTTGTTTGATGCTCCCAGTATCTCCTATCTTCTCCTTAGATGATAATGATAGGCCCATGATCTTCTTATTATCAGTCCCTATCTTCCCTTGACCTTTGTTCCTCACCTCCTACATGAATTGAGAAGTTCTATGCTTGAACTCCTCATAAGTGAGGTGGGTTCTTTGATTAAGCTATCCAACATGTGTAATATTTTATCATGCTATTGTTTGAGGTCCTTGGAAATGTCCTCCATCTACTTATATAATCTACTCAGGGCTTTGATTTTGTCCACCAATATATCCATAGCCATATTTAAATGGGTTAAGATGACTATCCTAAATTTAGGGACTTGGCTCTTGGTCAAGCCTTTGATCAAGTCTTTCACATGATAGATTGAATCCTATCATTGGCCAACTTGGACTATAGCCATGGAATTTTGCTTCCTTATTACCTCATATTTGGTTTTGACTAAATTTAAGGAATTGAATAAGTCAATCATGGTGTTCTCAAATATCTTAAATCTATCTTCTTGGATTGACGAGATGGTCATCTCTTATAAATTATTCTATTATTGCATCATGACTTTGATGATAGCCTACATTTGATCAGATTGTGCTTGAGCTAGCTTAAAGATAAGAACCTCACTAGACCTTTTTCCTTCCACTAGATCAGACCAATGAATGGTACCACTTTATTTGAAAGTTGAATTCCTCTCTAGAAATTAGGGCCTTCTTTTCTATCACTCTTTCCAAACTAGTGGTCTATGGATTAATTTGAACCCTCACTAATGATTGAACCATTTTTGAAGCTAGGGTTTCTATTTATGGCCTACCTAATGCTCTTGGGGTAGCCATTATTTTCTCCTCTTTATTTTAAAGAGCCACAATCCATGTCTTAAGTTATTCATGCACAGTGATGTTGATAGACTTTTTTATTACCCAAAGATGATAAAGAGTAGGGACTTTCTATAATCCGCCATAGTGGGCATGAATTTGTTCAAATTGGTCACTAGTGATATGAACTTTGGTTATGGATTGAATTCTTCTTACACATAAGATAATTGAAATCTCTTAGGATTGATTATGACTAATATAGGGTTGAATTAGGGATTTAATACATGTTGGGGATCTTTATAAAATCTTCTTAGTGATTTAATAGTAGTAGCTAGTTCAAATGGTGAGCTTCATGGCATCCATATGGCATTTTTATGGAACTTTACTCATTACTATTTAAAAAGTGCATGTTATCTATTGAAAATTCCACCTTTATCTTGAACCATTGGATTCTCTTTTGCATACATCAGTGTAGACCATTGATTTTGATATGAAAGATCGAATGCCATTAGCCACTTTTTACATTCCCCATAACTATGATACTTATCACTTCTACATTCACTCTTAGATTGGTGAAAATGTTAACATTTATCTTACACCATTGATCTAATTTTCATTTATCAATTACACTCTATTTATCTTCATTTACCTAATTGTGACTCCTATTTTTTAGACCATTGATTATAATGTGTACGCTCATCCATGTACCATCAATCTTTGAAATATGCTCAAACTTTAATTTGTCACTCATAGCTATGCCATGTGTCATTTACAAATTAATCCTTATGGATTTTGACTTTTTAACCTTCATCATGCACCATCAGATCTTGATTAGCTAGATCAATGTGTTCAATCGATCTTGATCCATAAGGTCAAACACCATTGGTTATTGAGTTTTCTTTGGTTGTGTGTGTGACACTTGTCACCTTGTCATTTTTCCTAGGGCTTTATTTAATTTTGATTTAATAGGCACCATTAGATCAATCTTGCCAAAGAAAATGCATATTATTGATCTATGGAAGATGTTTGGACTTTAAACTATGGTTGGGGTTTGATTTTTCAACTTTAATATTGCACTGTTAGATCTTGATCACCCAAGAAAACATGGAATATTCATCCTATGGATGAAAATTATATTTAAGTTAGGCTTGGGAAAATAAATAACTTAGCATAAAGTTTTTGGATTATAGTTTTATATTGTGTTAATAAACATGGGTAAGACCTTAGGATAAAATATTTAATATAGGTTTTAAAACATGACAAATGGGACCCCACACATAATAAAATACATGGTATAAAGTTTTAAGACAAGACCTTTTGCTAAATTATAAAACATAACAAAAAGGCTCGATGGTTAGTTAGATTATATGGAGATAAAAGAACGAAAGGGGCTCAGGACATAAAGGACCAAGTATAAATTTTTAGACTAAGGTTTTTTCATGTTTATAAACATAAATAAACCTTAGGATAAAAATTAAATTAGGTTTATGACTTAATTAATCATTCTCGCATAAATTTCTCCTATGCAAATTTGAATTTGATTCAAAATGACTTGAGCTAGGGTAATTTGAATGAGGGTTTCAAAATGATTAAACATGACTTCAATTTGATTTTTAATATACCAAAGGTTAAAAAAAGATAAAACTAACATTAATATATGGAACCCAAGACATTGCTCATCTCAAATGGACCCCATTAGACCTACAACCTAAAACATAAAGATCTACTGTTAGCAAATTTAGGTAATATGAAACCAGAATCATGAATGAATATGATAATCAAACCAACTATGGGTGATATTGAAATAAATAATTAATTTCAAACATGCCAAAGGTACTCTGATTTAAGTGAATTTTCAATTTTAAAGTACAAATTTATAGAATTTAAAATAAGGGTCCCCATTTTTAGAAATAGGGGGTATGTTGACCTCAACAAATGGAAACTTCTGAGGGAAATATAACAATATGTTAGGATTCAAAGACTTTGGTTTAGATTAATAATTAGTTTATTCATTCCATTTGATCAAGTACCATTGAGATCAATTCATGGTTGAAGTAAGTCTTACACATGTATAATTAGGGTCAAACATCAAGACCTAGTCCTGATTTGTGTGTGTTTTGATTCCAATTACTATTTGTTATGGGATTTTGGGAAACAAATTCTAGATTTCATGACTTTAATCATTAACACTAACTTTTAGCATGTTTGGATATTCATTAAAAACCAGTATTTATCTCATGGAAGGCTTAGGCATTGATTTTCTACTAGCCAAGAATCCATTGCCCTAACAAAGATGCCTTTGGATCCACTCTAGGCCTTGTTCCACTACCAATCAGGTATCCATAGCCCTAGTGGAGGTTACCAGAATCACCTCTACTTAAAAAGATCTTTGATTTTGTAATAACATCTTGTTTTTGTAAAATTTTAGATCATTTTGACTTTCTAACAAAGGTTGGGAACCAAGTTAGCCAGGTTTAGAGATTTGTTCAAGTGTTTGATCTTTAGATAATCATCTTTGATTACAACCCTGTCCCAAGCAATAATGTTTATTAAGTGAAAATATGACTATATCCTAATAATTCAAGATTTCACCCTACATGTGCAATCCTTTTTAAAACCAAGTTTGGATCATAACAATGCTCAAAATCCCAAAGAGCAATTATTCTAACCATCATTTTTTACTAGTTTATCCAAACTATAACATTAAGCTCATATTCAAATAATCCATGATCAACCAATGCTGAGAAAACATACCTACATTCCTAAATTTTGGAGTTCTTTTTTATCATATAAATGTATTTTGAGCTGATGACTATCTAAAAGGACTTATTGAAATCAAAAAACAAATCATGGAAATTAAACAAAGCAAAGAAGCAAATAAATATATATAAACACTATGTACAAACAAGGGACATGAAGGAAAGAAATAGGAAATAAATTAATCTAAAGCCTACCTACACTAACTCTAACTAGTCTTACAATTCATTCCATGAAGACCCTAGGTGGGGTAGTAGAGAAATAGTGATTGAGGTATTATCCATTGGTTGGCATGTAAATTATGTTCCTTGCATGTCTTTTAGTTTGAAGGTGTTATCCCCTAGTATCTCAGTAATCTGATATGATCCAATCCATAAAGTCATGAACTTCCCATGTTTTCCTTTTGGTTTTGAGGCCTTATCCCAAATAATAACTAAATATCCTTGTCTAATCACCTTTATATTTAAACATTTATCAAACCACCTCTTGATTGTGGTTTAGTGTCTACTAAATTTGGTAAAATCTTCCTCTCTTGCATCTTCCATCTATATGATGTCCAATAACCTTGAATTTACAAATTATTTATCCTCCTCCATGTACTCTTTCATAAACTTATAAGTTGGTAGCTTGAGTTTTATGGGGAATATAGGTTATTAACCATATACTAGAAAGAATGGTGATGCCTTAAGAGCTTGTTTGACTCTTGCTCTATTTGACCAAAGGGCATATATAAGTATCTTATGTCATGTTCTTGGTTTATCATCTATATACTTCTTTATGGATTTCACCAAGTTCTTATTCATTGATTCAAACACCACATTGACTTGAGGGTAATGGTTTGATGAGAACTTGAGAATAATGTTATTTTCATATGCCCATTCAATCATCTCAATGGATATAAAGGCAAATCCATTATCATAGATTAGATTTATAGGTGTCTTAAACCTTGTGTATATGTTCTCTTCTAAAAATATGATCACTTTTTTAGTCCTACATTGCTTGGTTTTTACTACATCAGACCATCTTGTGTAGTAGTTACTAGTAGTCAAAACATACTTCTAACCATTTGATAAATTGGGGTTAACAACCCCCAAAAACTCTAGTCTTTATTGGGCAAAGGGTTTATCAATCATTATTAGTTTTAATATCATGGTTGCCTTAGGATTTTTAGTGTTGAATATTTGACATGAGTGGAATTTTCTCACATGTTTGATCATATTTGAAGATAGTGGGCTAGTAGTAACCATCCCTAAGGATCTTATGGGTTGGTGTCATTTTGGATGGATGTTTACTTCCTAGTTTTTAATGGAAAGTACTCAAGATCTTAGCCACATCTTCCTTGGAAACACACCTTAGGTAAATTCTTTCAAAGTTATTTCTATACAACACTCCATCCATGATCATAAAATGAGCTACTTTGAGCCTTAAATCTATCTTTTGTTCTCTATTTAACCCTGTAGGACAATAGCCATTGATTATAAAATGAATAATAGGATCATACCAATCATTGGGTTGAAAATTTTATTATTCTACCTACATGACACAATAGGATGATCACATCCATCTATATTTTGAGTTAGGACATCTGTAATTGTATGGTTAGAAGGAAAAGAGTAAAGATAGAAGTCTTTAATAAAATTTGGACTTATCAGTACAAGGGATTGTCTAATTGCTTCTTTGATTTCCTTGAAGGTTTTCTTGGTCTCTTCATTCCAAGTGATCTTAGCATATTTCTTCAACATGTCATTTAAAGGTTTCACTATTTCTACAAAACCAAAAATAAACATCCTCACAAATTTTATTTTACCAAAGAAAGACTTTAATTCCTTCCTATTACTAGGGGGTTCTATCTTTGATATTGCATTTACTCTATCTGGTTCTATAGATATCTCATCCTTAGTTATAACATGTCCCAAAAAAATTACCTTAATTACATAAAAAATACTCTTCTTTGGGTTGAGTCAAATTCCATACCTTCTACACCTTTAAAATACTTGTTACAAGTGTTTGATGTGATCTTCCCTATTCTTCAAAAAGATAGATAGGTCATATATGTAAATAATAATGCACTTACCTATGAGACCTTGGAATTCATGATCCATTACTCTTTGAAAGGTTTAACCTACATTTATCAATCTAAAAGGCATTCTCTTGTAGGCAAAAGTGTCCCACTTAGTAGTAAAAGAAATTTTTATTCTATCCTCCTAATTCACTAGCACTTGATTATACCCTAAAAAGCCATCAAGAAATGACATCATAGAAGAACCAAAAACAATTCAGATTATTTGGTCAAGAGAAGGTAGGGGTAATTATCCTTTTTATATGCTCTATTTAGATTTCTAAAATTAATGCACAATCTAATTTCACCATTGTTCTTCCTGACTGGTACTAGGTTAGCTACCCAAGTCAAGTGTCTAATGAGAAACACTATCTTATCATATAGTAACTTCTTGACCTCTTTATATATCTTTGGTTATAGGATAGGGTTTAGTGGCCTTTGTTTTTGCTTATTTGGCTTGTAGGCCTCCTTCAGAGGTATGGTGTGGGTTATGACCCTAGGATCAAAGATTTTAAGTCATCATAGGACCATGATATTATATCCTTATACTGGGTTAAAAAATCTTTAGCTCTGTTAGTTTCAATGCTTGTGTAGGATATACCAATGTTCACTAGATAAGGTTAAACATGGGCACATAGGTCCATTATATTATAGTCCTTCTCATCTACTTTGGGAATCTTGATAATCTCAGCTAGTTTGTCTAAATCAAATAGTCTCTCTAAATCTACCATCCCTTTAGGGATCTTATTTTCACTCAATTGAATGACCTTTTCATCAAGTTTACCTTCATATTTGTCATCATCAAGGGTATTTTCAATGTCTTCATCAATGATTTGAGCCTTAAATACTCTTGATCTAGTCACAAAGTCTATGATCTATTGATCATAACTAAATACTTGTAAATGGTTGACATTATCTAGCACTGAGGGACATGGGAATAATTTAATGGTAAGGTTTTGTGACTTTAAACCTTGATTGGGCATAAAGTTGGCTACAACTAAAGTAAGTTCATTAGCATTCTTATTTTCTTCCCTAGGGATTGACACAATGTTGAAATCATCAAAACATTCAATTAAGTCTCACATTCTAACTTTATATTTCTTAATATAAAATAATTTGCATTGATATATAATCTTGTCTTGATTAACTACTAGTTTAGAATTAAAAAAAACTAATAGTTCCCTGACCTTATGTTTGATTTCAAATTGTAATCCAAGAATAAGTGCTTCATGCTCTATGATATTATTAGTGTATGGGAATTAGATTTTTTAAGAGGCATTGTATTCTTTCCCAACGCAATTTATTAATATCACTCCTACTCCAGAACCTAATTTGTATCTATCACCATCAAAATATAGATTCCATAATCCAAGCATAGCATGAGAAGTTTTGGAGTTACATACCTTTATGGTGTCAAGAGTGTAAACACTTAGATTTTAGTTAACCATGTTGACCCTCTCATTGGTTACATTATACTCGATGATCATATGTTTAATTTTAGGTTTATTTTCCATCCTGATCTAATTTAGAATTCCTTTCCAAGGTAACCACATATGTGAATAACCAATTGACATATACCCATTCAAATATCTAGTCTAGTCCTTACTTAGTAGCATTCCATATGCATCAGGGATATCCACCACTTAGATGTCAATGAATTATTGGATCCTTGGTTCAAAAGTAATCTACATGTGAATATTTAATAATCCATTAATCACTTTGATTCTTGATTTATGTAATTACATTACAACCCTATCATATTTAATGAGAGTCAAACTAAGTTGTTCAAAAATGCCTTTAGGCATAATATTTGTAGATGCACCAAATTCTAACAAACAATTATGCAAATTCTAACCAAAGATCCTGATTGTAAGTAGGAAATGTGGAACATCTACCTTTATTTTGTGTATTACAATGTTAGCATGTGTAGACTTTTATGGTTTTCTATACTTCTTAGACAAATATTCTGACAAAAAATCTCTTTGTTATGTGATTAAAATCATGTAAAATAGTGTTATATTTGATCATTTTCATGTACTCTACTATATTATATCCATTCCTATTAGAATTAGATGTATCAACATTAAATTTAGAGGTACTTGCCTTAGGAGGCTCTAGATTGTTATCTAATGTAGTATCAGGAGGAGTGTCAAAATTATTTGGTAGAGTTGAGGTATTCAAAGGTTGTTTCTACTCCCTAGTCATCAGAGGATAGGTCTTCTTCAGATATTGATAAAAATAATTAATCTCTTCAAGGATATCCTCAAGATAATTCTCTTCTTGGAATGGGAACTCAAATATCTCCACCATGAGAGTTGAATCAGTAGATTTAGATGACCTTGAAGAACCTGAGGTACCTACACCATTGTCTTTATTAGGTGCAACTTCAAAAGTATCCAATTCTTCTTGAGAATCTTGAAAAGCATTGTAAAACTCTAGACAATATAATTCACGATGCTTTGAAGTACAATGCACTCTAAAATAATTAGGAAAAGTGACATCACCAAGATTTATATTAGGTAATTTATTATTAGAGGATGACTCATTGTTATGGTTGTTAATTGTTATTTTAGAATTTGTGTAAAGGTTTATTATATCTTTGGAAAGAGAAGTTCATTAGGGCCTTATCCAGTATTGCCGACTTGTTTTTATAGCTAAATGAAATCAGTGCTTAGCTTTTGAACCATCTTTAAGATAGAATAATTATCATTCTTAGGTGCATTAGAATTATGAAATTGAGTATTGTTACTAGATACAGTCATAAAAACTCTCTAGTCTTATGGATGAGATCCATTGGAAAATTTATTCAAGAATCCCAAGTTTTGGCTAGGATGTGCATGGTTCAAAATTAATTAGTTTAGAACTATAATTTGATTTAAGGTAGGAATATTTGATTGGCATTGGGAATGACATTTAGCATAGGTAAATTTGGATTAATGTTGGGAATATTACATGTCATTTAGACCTAGGGTTGCATTTGGTCATTAATGATAATAACACTAGCATAAACTAAAGCTAATGTATTAATGACATAAGCAAATATTTTAAGAAATATAGTATTCATGGGATCCAAGACATCCTTGTAGATCTCTAAGGCTAAAGCCTCATCAGGTCTATAAGGAGCTATGGTTCTACTAAACATTTTCTATAATCTAGCATTAAATGATCTTATGGCCTCATGTGGTGAATTTTTGTTACATAACACATGGACTAATGATTTTACCAAATTGATCAATGAAGTAATTATTAAAAACATTCCAGTTAGCTATGTAGTTTTTAGGAAGGTTAAGTAACCATTCATATGCATCATCTTTGAAAGTAAATGGAAATAATTTACATACTACATCTTCATGAACTACATTCAAAAGTATTAATGTAGCCTTGAAGAATTTAATGTGTTCTTTAGTAGTTACAACACCATTATGACTAAAAGAAGTTAAATACTTTTCAAGATTATAAGGAAGGTCATGTACCACACCTAACACATTGATTGAAGAACCACCTATCCAAGCCATACCTTGATAGTGATTTAACATAGGAGCACCCTAAATTGGTGAAGTTGGTTGAGGCTTTGAAAGTATATTCTTACCTTTACCTCACCTAGTTCTCCTATGGATTTCTAATGAAAGAAGGGGAACCCTTGTCTTTGAACATGACCTATTTCTTATCCTTGAAAAATCTAGCTTGAGAGATTTGAACCCTATTTAAAATATAATGTGCAAGTCTTATCATTAAAAATAATAATGATCAAACTTGTACATTAGGCAAATTATATATATATATATATATATATATATATATATATATATATATATATATATATATATATATATAATGGAAAAAGACATCAATCTTTAACTAAATTATATCAAATATGTATCTAAACACATAAATATGAGTGATATTTACACATTTCAAGTTCAAATAAACTCAAATTTTTAGATATCCAATCAATATTTGAACAAAATAGATATTATTAACCTCAAATGCCTTGGATTCATAGATCTAAAGCTATCTTTACCACAATTAAACATCAAACTTCAAAGAACATCTATCATGTCTAAATAAACATAAATACTAGTCTAAAACTACTAAGATCAATTATATTTACACAAATATGATAAAATAAACTTGAATATGAAAATAATACTTCAATCTTTGAATATAATTCACCAAAATTAGCAAATATGTTGCAAATTTTCAAAGATTTAATTGGGGCCCTCCTTCTAGCACCATTTTTTCCCATGTTGATGCACTTAGATGTATCAATAGGTTCATATAGTGTTTAAGAAACATTTCTCATTTTTGGATTCAAAGAATCCATTATATGAGTTGTTGGTTGTGGTAATATTATTATTCTTAGTGGAATAGAGGTAGAACAAGTTGACTATTTCACAAATTTATATTAGTTGGTGGTTTGGAGCCACCATGGCTTAATAGTTAATCTTTGATTTTGAGGGTGATCTATGTTATTTAAAGTGAATTATGATCCAAACTAAGCCTAAAGCTAAATAAATATGAATATTCACAATGAAGCTAATCTAAGGTGAATTGATAAATAAAGGAGCAAAAGGAAGGGTAGGGCAGAAAAGAGAAGTGTCATTGATCTTTGTTTCAAACATTATGACAAAGTTCTAATTTAATCTAAACATGCATTCAATCAATGTACAACATGAAGTATCATAAGGTAAAATCCTACAACACATTAGATAAACATCTAAGGAAGGTATGAAAAGATACAAATAAGAACAAGATTTACTTTAAGAATTTTACCCCTACAAGAAAATAGCGTTAGCCTAGATGCAAGAAGAGCAAAGAAAGTGAAGTAAACCTAAGAACTTTCAACTAATCTAGAATTATAAAAAATTAGCAACTCTGAATTAAAGATGCACATTTAAAATTCATAAGACCATCCAAATTTAAAGATGAGACCAAACAAATGAGAGAGAAACCATGATAGCAATTAACACAAGCAAATGTGGACAAACTTTGTAGAATTCCTTGCTTATATTAATTTCCTCAAAAGTTAAAAATAATTTTTTGGCTCTAAAAAAATTTCCCTTTTTTATAATTGGAAATACCTCTTTTATATAGACCATTCATGATATATGTCAGTTAGTATTGTCAAATTAAATTTGTACATGTGTCTATGACAGTTGTCCTTTCTATTACATTTTAGAACAAATGACCTTTTCTAATATACTTACCTATAGTAAATGTGCTTTACAAGTTGTACATTCCTTTAAAAAAATCCTTTTCCAAAAAATATAATGCTAGTTTTAAAAGGATATTCCTAATCTAACTAACTTTGGGATCTTGGTGTTGCTACAACCTTGACCTTATTTTTAGGATCTTCATTCTATAATGTTGCGTATTGATCAGTTGGAGGTCAATAATAAGTCTCATAAATAGCTCTTTTTCTTGATCTCCTAGATTACTGAGATATTTTTTATCTCTCTCCAAAGCTTATTTGATGCTCTTACCATCTCCTATCTTTTCCTCAGATTAAAATAGTAGGCCCATAATCTTCTTATTATTAGCCCCTATCTTCTCTTGACCTTAGTTCCTCACTTCTATGATGAATTGAGAAGTCCTATGCTTCAATTCCTCATAAGTGAGGTGGGATCTTTGATTAAGCTATCCAAAATGTCTAGCATTTTATCTTCTAGCTATTTGAGGTCCTTAGAAATGTCCTCCATCTATTTGGATCATCTACTTAGGGCTTTGATTTTATCCACCAATATATCCATAGCCATATTTCAATGGATTAGGCTAACTATCCTGAATTTAGGGACTTGGTTCTTGGTCAAGGATTTGATCAAGTCTTTCACTTGATAGCTTGAAGCTTGTCATTGGCCAACTTGGCCTATAGCCATGGGATTTTTCTTACTTATTGCCTCTTGTTTAGTTCTGAATGAATATAAGGAATTGAATAAGTTAATCATGGTGTCCTTAAATATATTGAATATGTCTTCTTGGATTGACAAGATGGCAGTCTCTTCTAAATTATTATTTTGTTGCATCATGCCTTTGATGATATATTGTAATTGATCAAATTATGTTTGAGCCAACTTTAATGGGTCCTCTTTAAAGATAGGAATCTCACCAGGGCTCTATCCTTCCAATTGATTCAAACTAGTGAATGGTTCTACTTATTTTGAAAGGTGAATTCCTCTTTAGCAATTATGCCCTTCTTTTATATCACTCTTTCCAAGATGGTGGTCTCTAGATTAAGTTAAATCCTCATTGATGATTGAGTCATTTTTTAACCTAGGGTTTCTATTTATGTTCACCTGATGCTCCTAGTGTAATGATTGTTTTCTACTCTTTATTTTATAGATCCATAATCTTGGCTTAAGATATTCATGTATAATGATGTTGACATATTTTTTTATTACCCAAAGATGGTACAGAGTAGGGAATTTCTACAATTTTCCATAGTGGTCATGAATTTGTTCAAATTACTCACTAGTGATCTGCACTTTGGTTCTAGATTAAATTCTTCTTGAACAGATGATAATTCACTCTCTTAGGCTTGATTATTACCAATATAGGGTTAAATTAGGCCTTTAATTCAAGATGGATATCTTATAAATGTATTTTTAGTGTTTTAATGGTGGCAGTTAGTTCAAATAGTGAGCTTCATGGAAATCCTATGGCATTTTTGTAGCACTTTGATCATTAACATTTAAAAAGTGACTATTGTCTTTTGAAAATTCCACCTTGATCTCACACCATTGAATTCACTTTTGAAAATATTAGTGTGGACCATTAATTTTTATCTAAAATATCAAATGCCATTGGTTGCTTACTAAATTCACCATAATTATGACACTTATCACATTTGTATTCACTCTAAGTTTTGTTGAATTGTCAACATTGATCTCACACCATTGATCTCATTTACATGGATCAATTATGCTCCATCAATCTTGATCTACCTAATTATGCCTCCTAATTCATATACTATTGATCAAAATGTGCATGCTCATCTATGTACCATTGATCTTTTAAATATGCTCAAGATTTAATTTGTGGCTCATGGATATGACATGTCATTTACATGTTTGTCCTTGGGGATTTTTAATTTTTAACTTTCATCATGCACCATCAGATCTTGATTGGCTGGATCAATGTCCTCTATTGATCTTGATTTTCAAGGTCAAAATCCATTGGTTTTTGAGTGTTCTTTAGCCACAAGTGTGACACTTGTCACCTTCTCAATTATCCTAGGGATTCATTGAAGTCCTAACTCAATACATTCTATTAGATCAATCTTGCCTAAGAAAACATATAAAATTGATCTTTGAAAGATGTTTGGACTTTAGCTTAGGTTTGGGGCTTAACTTTTCAACTTTAATGTTGCATCATTGGATCTTGATCACCCAATCAAATGTTAATCATTGATCTTGTAGATGAATATCATATTTTAAGTCAAGCTTAGGAAAATAAAGAACATAGCATAAAGTTTTTAGACTGTGATTTTATTTCATGATAATAAACATGGGTAAGACATTAAGATAAAATATTTAATATAGGTTTTAAAGCATGGTAAAAGGGACCCCACACATAATAAAATACATGGCATAAAGTCTTAGGATAAGGCTTTTAGTTAAAGTCTAAAACATAACAAAAATACCTAATAGATAGTTAGATTATATGAAGATAAAAGGAATTAAAGGGGATCAAGACATAAAGGACCAAGTATGGATTTATATACTAAGGTTTGGTCATGTTGATAAACATGACTAAACCTTAGGATAAAAATTAAACTAGGTTTATGACTTAATTAACCATTCTTGCATCAATTGCTCCTGTGTAAATTTGAATTTGATTCAAAAGGACCTGAGATAGGGTAATTTGAATGAGTGTTTTAAGATGATTAAACATGACTTAATTTTGATTTTCAATAGACCAAAGGTTAACAAAATATCAGATTAACATTAAGATATGGAACCCAAGACATTGCTCATTCCAAACAGACCACATTAGATCTATAACTTGAAACATAAAGATCCAATGTTATAAATTTTAGGCAATATGAAACCAAAATCATGAATGAATATGATAACCAAACTAGCAATGGGTGATCTTGAAATAAAGAATTAACTAAAAACATGCCAAAGCTACTCTGATTTAAGTGAATTTTCAATTTTAAGGTATGAATTTTCATAATTTAAAACAAGGGTCCATATTTTTCAAAAATGGGAGGTATGTTGGCCTCAATAAGGTGTAAGAATAGGATTATACCTAGGTTACCTTTTTCTCTTAGAAAAATCCAAGGATGATTCAAAAAAATTAGCTTCCTTATCTTTTCATGAAGACCTGGTGACCCCTTTTGGCATGAAATTTGACTGCAAATCTACCACTAAAGTGTTTAAAGCTCATTGAGATTACCAAATTTTGTAACTAATAACTCTAATTTGCTTGAATCTTAGTCCCATTAGGAATGCTAGAAACTATTATTATTATATATTGCACCTTTTTGGTAGAGCTGTTTCAAACTTACCTCATCCATCTGATACAATTTGATCACCTCTAGGTGTGGGTAACCTAGTTCAAGAGGTAAACCTCTAGATTTGAGGATAACTCCCCTAGTGCATCAATTATGGTTATATTCCTAAAATTAATAACTTATTGATGAATATATATATATATATATAAAATGCATAAAATACCCTAATTTATTGGATTTTATGCACCAACATGTTGTATCCACTCTATTTTACCCTTTACCAACACTTATAAACAAGACAAGGACTAGTGATTAGATCACTCTCTACTAGAGACTCCTAATCATCAATAATTCATATCAAGATCATGATATATGGTTGAAAATTGATGGTGATTAATGGTATGTCTATTTCAAGACACTAAAAATTATATTTCCCTTCAATCATAGTCACTAACATTCTCAAACATCATATGAACTCTTTAGAATAATCTCCTAACAACTAGGTGAGAACAAGGACCTACAAAGTGGAATAAGATTTCACCACTTCTAAAAATAAAAAATTATCAAGAAAATTGAGATAGAAAAAGAATATAAACCATTCCTTACATTCATTTAAATGTTTACAAGCTAAAACTTGGGTATATTTTCTTCATGCCCAATTGAGGGATACTTACAATGGCATTTCAACCTTAATTTATAGAATAATAGAGGGAAAGGGAGGAATAATATAGAATTTAAGTGTGGATAAGAGGACATAATTATCCTCATTTACTCCATAATAAATTATAACCAAGATCGAATATTAGTAACATCTCCATGATTCCCCATATGCACTACTTTGACAACATCATGCCCTTTAATAAGAGTATGACATAAGAAATGGTCTAGTGGAGGATCCTTCAGTTTTGGTTAACCCCAATAAAATTTTGATAAATCTAAAATTTTCAAATAACTCTCTCTTTTTCATTTATAATGTATAAATTTGGTCCATCTTAGCCTCCATGAAGCATTAAGTAGCCTCTCTTACATGTCAATAAGTCTTAGAAACCTACCCCATCCTCCATAATGGACATGAAATTTACCTATTAAACTCCATTAAGTATTTAAAATTATGTTTATGACCCTAAATTTACTCCCTTATCATCCCTTTATGCCAATAGACATCTCCCTTAGTTAACCAAATAGACCTACTAGGCAACTAGGCCTAGTCACTCTGTCCTAGCTACTTAGATGGCCATGATACTTTTATAGAAACTTAATAATAGGTAATTAATAATGTTTAAAGTATAATAAAACATATCACATCATGACATGTTCCTTTAAAATAGTGCACACCTGTAACTCTTATTCATTTAGGTGACTAGGTCACCTCTGACTAGCACTTCTAGACTAGCTCTTTAGTGTAAGCATGTGGAAGTATTTCCAAGAGGAATTGAAATTTTTTTATGATTTGAAATGGTGTAATAAAATTAACACTATCCTCTTAAATAATATTTAACTATTCATCTATCTTTTTACCTTGAAATCATCATTAAAATTTATAAAAAATAGGGTTTTAATGCATTCGTACAGGTATTCATACAAACTAGTGCCAGGTCTAGGACCTTATTAGACTTCAAAAGGTGTTCCAAGTGTATCCTTGTATAATTAAATTAATATAATGTAAATTTCACAATATCTTTCCCATTGGGCTTTTATTAGGGTTCTAGAGAGGTTTAGGGAGGTTTAGACTCTAAATGATAATTCTTAAAGGTTAGGCCTTCAAACTATAAACTAATGCAACTAAATTCTAGTATACAAGGCCCCTCAACATTCACCACATGATAAAGACTCCATGTAAATCCTTCATAAAAAATTTAGCATAAGGAGGTGCTCCTTGAGTGACTATTTTGTATTATGTGCACTCTTAAGGCAATTTTAAGCCAAAAATCACCAATTCTAAGCTCTCCTCTGCAAACCAATGCTACTTACACATCTAAAACTCCTTGAAGTAAAATTACATGTTATTTTAGGTCTCATTCACCCCTTTCTTACCTTCTAACTCTAGTCTCTAAGTAGTAATGCTTTGAGAAGGGTATTAGGCCAATAGACCTATTGATAGTGTTTCAATGTTTTGCCTTCAAAGGAGGTCATTTGAGAATTTGACCACTCTTTAAGATATGTAACATACCCCTCAAATCCCTTGGGTCACTTGTGTTGACTTGGTGAAGCCAATTACTTCATTTTCAAGCATACACACTCAACTAACTAGGCACTTAGGCATGTTTGTAGGTGATCATCATATGTGGAGACTCTTGTAGGTGGTAATTATGTATTATTCTTAACCTATTGATATATTTAACTCTTAAAACATATGTAAAACGTGTATAATTCTCTAATTTCTTATGCATAGTCCTATAGAAGTCTTTCTAGGCCTATATCAATTCTTTCTAGACCTAATCTCTACACCATACACTCTACATGTATTAACTAGTGGATCATTTTCATGACCATGAGACTTGAGAAGACCATAAAGACCATTTAAATACTCAACTACATCATTTGGAGACATTTAATGGAAAAATTCTATGTTGGGTCTTTATTAGGGTTTAGGAAGGGTTCTAGTGGCCTACCATCTTAATGATGGTTCATAGAGTAAAGGTTTTAGATTGATAACTTATTGTCATGTATTTTGAGCCCATAAACCCCTTCAAATATCTTTAGTATCTCCTAGTCCCATAAACCTTGTACAGTGAGCTCTGAGTGAATGTTGGTAGCTGTCAACTCTTCACTAAGCATTTTGGGTGGGTTGACAGTGATAAATATCATTCATAGACTTGAGATCTTCAATCCAACTCTCTCTACCCTAGATATTAATTACATATGGGTCCCCAACTTCCCCTAAGATAACTATTCCCCACTCATCTTACCATGTACTATATGAGCATTTGAGTTGGGAGCTCAAAATGGTAGACTAGGGTGATGGAGCTCAAGAGGGGTAATGAGGCTAAATTAACCACTTACATGCATTAATATATCTAAAAAACCTTCCTCAATACCTATATCATCATCATATGTCTTTTAATGACCTTAATTATAAGTTGGGGGTTTAGATATGTCACAAGGAAGAAGTTGGGGTTTTGAGGCTTAAGGAGGGTTTTAGGCCTTATAGGCCTAAACTAATCCTTGAGACCTTAAACCACATGTATATGCATTTATGAATTAAATTTTATATTATCACCCTTATCCATACAATTTTTAAATTTTTAATTTATCGTTAGGTACTTAGAGTCTATCTCTATCCCTTTTCTCTTCTAGGTTAGCCATGACCATCATTACCCAACCTGAGTGTTTCGATCAGTTGGTGCTAAAGCCCTGAGTAGTCTTTTCTCTCCTTATTTACTACTAATATATTTGGTATTTCATGTAATATTATCTTAAGGTTTTATAACACCATTTTAACTATGAATCCCTCAATTATTTTATCAAAACACATTTCTACAGTCATACACACAAGCATGTGTGTCATGGATGTTCAATCAAGACCAGGAAGCTCTCTCAAACATGATTCTACCTTTAGAGACCTTGAGGAATATGTATTCCATATGTTACAATGGGTTCACCCTTATATATTATGTTTCCATTATCATTTAAATCTTTTAGACACCCTAAGTGACTAGGTAGACTTGTATGCACTAAGCTACTTATGTATGCCTAAATTAGCTTGTTTTGGTTATCCCTTCAAGCCTCCTCTATCTTTCAATAATATAAACCCCATGCAATGACCCAGTATTTTAACTCTTTCCTTCATTTATATATGTAATTTCATATTTAATATTGGAGGTTAACTACATATAGTTTTGTAGGTGGTGGTTTGGGTGTTCGACTACCAATGGAGTTCTTATATAGGTTCATGAGCAAGAAGAGGTTTTTTAAACCATGTTGGTAGCCTATTTGACCTTTCCTATAACTCAATACTTTTCCTTAATATATCCATTTTCACAAGCATATATTATATCTTGATTTTATCTAAGTTTATCTATAGATTATGGTTTTGGGAAACTCCTTGAAGGTTGAGTCTGAACTTGACTTCCTAGGCTCTATCAATTGCATTTAACCATGCACCTAAACTTGACTGAGTTTTCTTCTTCTCATAGCCTCATTTACCTTTCCTATAATTGTACAACATTTGACCTTTCTTCCATTCTTTAATCTTTGGCATAAGGTATTAAAACTATAGCTGGTGACTATACAATCCTATGAAGTTCTAAGTTTGGAAATTAAAGCCTATTATAGGGTGGAAATAGCTTAATAAGTCCATCAAATATTAGATTCCTTTTGAGAGACCTCATATGGATTGTTCTTCCTGATTCAAGACCACCTATGGGGAACTTATATCCTTATCTATAAACTCAATAAGGAAAATAACTTAGAGTTGGTTAATCAAGAATCTTGATGGATAAACTAAAACCTAGGATTTTGAAAAAACCTTCAAAAATGTTAATAAACCTTAATCTTTGCTAAAATAGGTTTATGAAAGCATTGGGAGCTAGTTCATGATTTCTTAGTCTTGAGAGACATAATGAGGATTTTCACTTCTAAGAGAGAGAGATACTCCACATGTGTACAACATCTCTACTTGTTCTATAGGGTTCTAATGATCTTCAACAACCATCAACCATGGAACACTCTGCTCACGCTTATAATGGAGGCCAAACTACATAAGCGGTCCCACTTGAAGATAATATCTTGAAAGAGTTCAAGGTTCATTTATAAATATAGTGTGTTATTGGACAAAGAAGATTTGAATGGTTCTAATAAACCCATAATATCATCAAACCACTTACTCATTTCTATATTCATGTATTAAAGGCTATGCAACATTAATAAAACACTACTTTCAACCTACAACTTATGATAACATGGAGTTTTCTTGATCCCATGAGATAAAAAGTGTGAAATATAAGTTTATAATTAATTATATGTACTATGATGACCTATAAAATACACATACAAACATTTATTTCAACAATCAAACTAGAAATGCATTGAAACTACTAAAATATTGACCATGTGTATATGCAAAAAACTAGTTTGACTACTTAGGTTCTTAACCATTATTCATAAAGCATGGGTAATCATTATAAAAATAAATTCCAATGATTGTAATTAAATTAGACCCCCTTCCTCTAGATAAGATGTTAGGTCACCATTTTCTCTCTTTTATCTTTATTGAGGAAGAACCTAAAAGGCTATCTAAGGTTGCCAAAAAGAGTGATGAAGAGAAGGGGCTCATTTTTTATCTTTTTAACTCTAAAACTCATGGATTCTCTTATATAATTCTTGAAATGAGTTCCCCTAATGATACCTAACTTCTTCTGATCTTGATTATACTATATAGTTCCATAAAAGCCTAAAAATACCTACTATTGGTGGGTACGAGGAGGGAAATGCTATTGGTGGGTAGAAGGAGGGAAATGAGGAGTCAAAAATGTGTTCAAAATAGGAATTAAAGGAGGAGATAATGTGAAGAGTCATTATTTTACATGTGGGCCCCATTAGTGGTGAATAAAAGCATTTGACTTCTGAAAGAAGATCCTTTAGCATATGAAACCACTCTATCATGGCATTATGTTGATAATGAGACCCCTTGGAATGAATTTTACCTTTAATAATGATTAAATGATGACCTAATTTCCATAATAATAATATTCACATAGTTTGAATACCCCTTGAAGGTAATATGCATTATTTCAAGTGAAATGTCAATTTAAAGTTACCTTAATATTTATTAAAAGACCTTAAAACATGTTAAGTATTTAAACTAGTTCATCACATTCTCTTTATACCATATTTATTCCCTTTAATTTTTCCATATCTTGTAGGTTCTCAAAATGCTTAGATTATTCACAATAGGTCATGAGCTATAACATTTGAGTCATCTCCAATATGAGTGATTTTATATCATTAGGACCACCTCAAGAATTTTTATGGAATATTATACATATCTAACACAAATTGAACACTTGACACAAGATAAAAATGGTGAGAGGATGACCATCATGTCACTTCATGACATATGTATACCACTTGAACATATTTCCTCTGACTCAATGATAAGTTACCCCTCCTTAAACTTACCTAACAATTCAAAATACATAATGAGGTTACCAAGGATGATCTCAGGTCATCATGGTCACAGGTTGACCTTTTCTAATCCCAAGTGAATAAATAAATCAAAAAAATTATGGGAGATAATCTATAAAATTATATACCAAATAGGATTATAGGAGGTATATCTCAACCACTAGGGATAACTTTCACCTATCATGTTTTCCTAGATCAAGATGAGAACATTACAATGAAGAACATATCCCCATCCATACTACCTAATATTAGGGGATTGTCCACAAAATAAATTTACAAATTTATTTTAAAGTCTTGTGGAATAATTATGAGTAGAAAATTGATAATCACAAACTAAAATTGTTCTATTCTACACTCAAGCATTCATCCATGAGATAGTTTATGAGTTTAAAACCAATTTATATTCACACATAGGATGAAATGGAAAATATATTATTTTAAAAATATCAATACTCTTTTATATTAATGGATATAAAAGAGGAATTATTCCATATAAAATAAAAATAAGATGAGAATATGGAAGATTATCTTGTTTCCTCTTTGCACATAGAAGATGTGAATATGAGTTAGAGGAAGATTTGAGAAAAATGGTTTTCTTAAAATAAATGGATTATGATTCTAGATAATTCTTGAGCCTAATGGGAAAAGGATACATAAATAAGCTATGTCTAAATTACATTTCTAAAATATGCATGAGTTACTCAAGAACAAGAGCTATAATTAAAAAACAAAAATAGGAAAAGGGAGAAATGATGTAGGACAACTCATGGAGGAATTTTCTGACCTTAAAATAGAAATTTTGGTTCAATTAAATACCACACTAGATGTATTGAAAGCAAAATATAATGCCACTACTAAATGTATGGCTATGTACTTCCTAAAATGTAGGTTAAAACATTTACTTTGAGATTTCCCTCTTGTCAAGACAAATATGTACATATTTTGTGATACAATTGACCATAATACAGATAATTTTATCCTCCTACCTATCCTAAATAATTAATTTAAATAATCTACCCAACCAATAGAATATCTCAATTATATACAAAGATAAGAGAATAATTTCTCTTATAATCAAAATCCAAATCACTTTATTCTTAGATCTCCTTCTATTCCATGGATGATGCCATGGGCTAGACTGACACCTCCACAAACATGCAGACCACTAACTTGACCTCCACAAGATTAGACATCACCATAGACATGGGTATCAAAATAAAACCAAAAACCATGGATTCCAAAAACAAATCAATTATGGGTACCTAAAACATTCAATTAGTAAAGGAGATTTCCACCTCAATAAGTGTTTATGCCTCCTCCAGCTACCTAGCCTCCATAAACTAAATAAGTATCTCAACATCAATTACCTACACAACCAATAACAAACTCCAAAAATATATAGGTATTCCCTATCTATGGTATTGAATAAGAAAAAACTATGTGGGTTAATGATATTGACTATAGTAATGTCTAGTTACATTCAGGTAAGACATTGACTAGTCCTCCAATCATCATTACAAACATTCCAATTGAAAAAGGAATTCCAAGACCTCTTACTGAGCCAATAAAATATAAATAATACATTAAAAAAAAAACCTCAAGAAATTACTCCACCAATTCCTTTTCTTTAAAAACTTAAGGAAACATTGAATAAAAGTGAATCTTAGTCTAGGAACTAAGAAAACTAAGTATCAAGATAACACTGCTACAAGTAATAAAGGACATTCTCAAACTCAATAAGATCATTAAAGGATTATTCATTAAAACCCCAAGGATAATAAAAAATATCAAAAGACCATATAAGTATATGTAAAACTTGCTAACCTCTTAGTAGTAAAATTACTTATACCAAGGTATGGAGACCCTAAGATTCCAATGATCAATGTATTTAAATGAAATAAGGATATACCAAACATATTAGTGCACCTAGGAGATGTTATCAATGTTATGAAATAAAACACATTTAAATCTCTTTCCCTCATTGGATCACAACCAATTACTACATTATTATAGATGGCTAATCAATCTATTACCAAATTGAAGGGAATTATAGAGGATGTTTTAGTAACAGTAGAATCTTGGGAATACCCCATGAATTTTATGATGATTTATCCAAAGAATCAAAAGTTAGGTTATCTATTGATCCTAAGAAAACCATGGTTGGACACAATTATATCCCTCATATATTTTAGATCCAAAGATATGACCATTTCAAATGGATTAAAAGCAAGGAAATTTTCCTTATATCCACCTACAAAACCATTAATCACTTAGGCTTGATGAACCAAATCAAAAAAAATAATAGTCTTTCCTCTTTGACCATGGTAGTATTAAAAAAACACATGAATGAGTTAGAATATTATTTAATTATTTTCATTAAGAATTCAATCTAGAGATATGCCCAATCTATATTTGGAGATTCCCAGTCTGGCTCTAAAATTTCCCAATCTAGCTTTGAAGATGCCCAATCTGTATCTAGAGACACCTAGTATGGATCCAAAGATGCCCATTATAGATCTGTATATTATCATCCCATATTTTTAAGGTTCTAAAAATAACTTTGAGGACACTCATGATGAAATTTCTCATCACACATCTCTCCAACAAGGAATTGTTAATTGGGCAAACAAGAGTCAAGAAACATTTCTTTCAATTTTTTGTTATCTTCTAGTAGGTGTTATTTAATAAGGAAAATACTTTCTCAAAGACATAAATAACTTCAAAATGTTACAACCTCATCATTTTCCCTTTAAATTTATCATGAGTGAATTTAGGCAAGTTAGTTCTATCTATCTAGGGATAAAACAACTAATAGTACAATCAGGAAAAATGTTAAATATCAATAGTTAGCTAGACAATGAGTAGGAAACTAAGGTCTTTGAAATTATTAAAAGACATAAAATATCATTTTCTTGTGAATATAGTTACATTAAATAAATTCACCCAAGTGTTTAGACTCATCACATTTGCATGGAAAACATCAAACTAGTAAGACAACCACAAAGAAGAATCAACCCAATACCAACACTGAGGAATATGGTCAAAATAGAAATATAAAAACTAATGTAAGTAGGATTCATCTAACCCATATAATTTATTCAATGGGTCTCACCACTTATAATAGTACCCAAAAAAATGGCAAATGGTATATATATATATATATATATATATATATATATATATATATATATATATATATATATATATATATATATATATATATATATATATATATATATATATATATATATATATATATATATTATAGGGAGATCAGCAAATCTACCATGAAATTCTATGTCCCTTTGCCCTTCATAAACCAAGTTTTAGATAACTTAGCTTGGAATAAATTATTTTCATTATTGGATGGGTTTAGTGGATAAAATAAGATAAGGGTAGCTCTAGAGGACCAGGATAAAACAACCTTTACATGTGTGTGGTGGAAATTTGAAGATGGAGTTTTATCCTTTGGTCTATACAACATGCTAGCTACTTTTGAAATAACAATCTTAGCTATATTGTTTTATCTTACAAATGAGAGTGTTGAAGTGTACATGGATGAATTTATAGTGTATGATGATTATTTTGATGAAGCCTTAAATTATCTAGATAAAGTGTTAATTGAGTGTGAACAACATCAATTATACCTAAGCCATGATAAAATATATGATGATGGTTGACCAAGGAATAATATAGGTCATCACATATCATCTGAAGGAATATAGGTTGACCCTAAAAATATTAAAGTTATCTCACATCTACCTACACATAAAAACCAAGCTGATATCAAAAGTTTTTTATGACATGCAGGATAATATAGGGATTTTATAGAATACTTTGATAAGATAATTGCACCTATGTTTTCCTTTCTCACTAAGGATAGTGAATTTGTGTGTATTGACAAGTTTCAATAGGATTTTTAATCAATAAAATAAAAACTAATTTCTACTCCAATATTGAGAGGTCCCAATTGGGAGTATCCATTCCACATAAACATAGATGCCTCTAGTAATGTTATAGGGGAAATACATGGACAAAAATATGAGGAAAATAAGATGTATGTCATTGATTGCATCATCAAGAATTTAACTACTACTTAAAGGAATTACAACATTACTAAAAAGGAATTCCTAGATATTATATATTCCCTAAGCAAATTATGTCATTATATTTTTGGATATAACATATTTGTTTACACATCATTTAGATATAAGGTATCTAATTAACAAACTAGTGGTAGGAGGTAGGATCATTAGATGGTTACTAATCTTATAGTAATTTGATATCACAATAATTAATAATCCAACAAATACTATTGTATTTGTTGACTTTTTTGTTAAGATTGAATGTTTCAAGTGAATCTAAGACAATAGAGGATAATTTTATAGATGAGCAGTTGTTCATAATTTAAGCACATACAAAATGGCTTGTTGATATGGCCAAGTATATATCCACAAGAAAATTTCCTTGTAATTTTACTCATAAAGAAATAAAATATTTTTTTAGAAATAGTACTAACTATAAATGCTTTAATAGTGTTTTGTTCCTGATATGGTGATTCACATGTGTGTAAGATATGATGAAATTTATGACATCCTAAGAGCTTTCCATGATGAACCAAGAAGAGGCTAGTATTTAGCCAATCAGACTATTCACAAGGTCCTTGGGGATAGATACTATTGGCATTCACTTCATATAAATGTGAAAAAAATATTTGTCAATGTGATCCTTGTCAAAGGATGGGAAACCCACATTGTCTAATGAGATGCCCCTCCATCCTCAAATGTTTTTAGTACCCTTTAAGAAATGGGGGTTGTATTTCATTGGTACCATTGATCTACCATCTCAAGGAAAGGATTACATATTAGTATGTACTGATTATGTCACTAAGTGGGTAAAATTTCAATCTATACCATTTATTCATGAAGAAATGGTTGCTTAATTTCTCATACTATAGGATCATGCAACATTTTGGAGCACTTAGATAAATAGTATTAGATCAAGGCCCTCAATTTTCATCCAACATTATCAAAGTATACAATAAAACTACCAAATCACTCATCTGAAGTCTTAACCATACCATCCCCAATCCAATGTCAAGTGGAGGTTACTAATAGATAATTGGAATTTTTTTACCAAGATAGTGAGCATTAGCATAAAATATTGAGAAAGTAAGCTCCCTGAAGAAGTATGGGCCAAAAATACTACATGTAATACCACCATGTCATTTTACCCATATGAAATTGTGTATGGAAAGAATACATTACTTTTATTTGAATTTTAATTTCAGACACTAAGACTAATAATGGATTTAGGCATAGATCTAGATGAAGCATAAATAGATAGAATTCTTCAACTAAATGAACTTGATGAGATGATACTAGAGGCATTGCATCAAAATAAACTTCTTGAACATCAGAGGAAAGCATGGCATGATAGTCACATTAAGGAAAGGATATTCAAGGAGGGAGATTAGTCTTTGTTTGATTCAAAGTACCAACATTTCAAAGGTAAACTATGTACTATATGGCTATGTCTTTATCAAGTAGAAAATATTTTTAACAATGGATCAATTAAACTATTACAAATTGATGGGAATAAAATGAAACTCTTAGTAAATAGACATAGTTTGAGGCTCTATCACCAACCTCCAATAAAGGATGAATTCTTAAGATATATTTAACCTCAAAAAGAATTTTGGTATATGGAATAACCTTGTTTTTCCATCATAACCAAAAAATGAGATTTTGAGTCCAATAAAAGAGGGAGATTGAAAACCAATAAATGGAAGTCCTCTTCTCATATATATATATATATATATATATATATATATATACTTGTTTTTCCATCATAACCAAAGAATGAGATTTTGAGTCCAATAAAAGAGGGAGATTGAAAACCAATAAATGGAAGTCCTCTTCTCATACACACACATATATATATATATATATATATATATATATATATATATATATATATATGTATGTATGTATGTATGTATGTATGTATGTGTGTGTGTGTATATATATATACACACACACACATACATACATACATACATACATACATACATACATACATACATACATATATATATATATATATATATATATATATATATATATGTATGAGAAGAGGACTTCCATTTATTGGTTTTCAATCTCCCTCTTTTATTGGACTCAAAATCTCATTCTTTGGTTATGATGGAAAAACAAGTATATATATATATATATATATATATATATATAATTTTGAAAACCTATAAATGGAAACTTTTTAATGAAAAAAGCAATAAAATAATACTCCTAGTTGGCTTGTATAAGATCTTGAATTAACTTTTGTGGATTTTTAATCATAGTACAAGTAAAAGAACTAGGAATGAATACAAACCATAGGTAACTCAAGGTATTTATATTTCATTATTTTATGAGTAGGATTATTTATGATTTTTAGATGTCATTTAATCCACTCCAAAAAATAAGATTCCTCTAAGTATGGACATGCCAAAAAGGGATATTTTCAAAAAGTTTCAAATATATTTTCTAAAAAAGGTGTGTGTACCATTTGGATTTATTTTCCAACATACCTAAAAAATATATAATGACACTAAGGTGACAAGGTCATAGAAATCATGAGAAAAAAGAATTTTTCAAATGGTTCATCATGATGGAGACAACTTGAGGCATGAACCAAATCAAGAAAGGGACTAATGATGGTTTTTTGCATGATGGAAAATGACAAGGATATATTTAAATCCTCATAAGTCACTCCACATATGAATGATAATTATTTATGTCCCCTCAAATTATCTCATCTCACATATTTATCAATATTTCATGAGCTAAGGAAATCATTTACAAAAATGCTTCAGTGTGCCTTACTCTATTCTTTCCCAAAAAATATAATGCTCAGTTGATCATAAAATTATCTCACTTGATAACTTGATACTTCACTCTGCCAAATTTATTCCTAAGGGTTCTTCATGGCATCAAATATCTTTGATAAATACATAAAATAGGCTAGAAGAAAAAGTCAAAACCATGATCCATAACACTACTATTATAATATGATGTGGCAGTAATTTTTGAGGAAGTTGGGTGGTTAGAGTTTCTTAATAAAATTTAAGGCTATGATGAGTAGTTAATAAAGGAGTTTATCATGAACCTTGAGGAATAATATACTAAGGTTAAAGTATCAATATTCATGTTAACAACACTATAATTAGTCAACTCATAGGGAGTATAGAAGTAGGGATAAGTATATCATGGAAATCCACATTCAAAGACATAATTCAAATCTCATGTGAAGAAGGGGAACCCATGCCTGAATAAATTATTATCCTTCACGGGATAACCAAAAGAACTAAGAGAGAAAAAAAATAGAGCCATGGAGGACTATTGTAGTTTAGTTCATCAAAATATTTACTTGTGATGGAAAATATTATTTTCTTGGAGTAGATACAATTAAAATTTTGAACCATATAAAGTAAGGAATGCATAAATATAAATAAGGGTATTTACTAAATTTTCTCTATGGAACCATTTAGGTTATGCAAGAAAGTATGTACAAGGTGTAGCCTCCAATAGACATCATGGAATAAATAAACTCATATTACAACACCAATTTATAAATAAATTTGAGAGAGAGATTAATAAATAATAAAACTAAGGTAAAATATAGACCTTTTTAATCCTCTCTCACACCTAGATCTGGCCCAAAGGAGGAAACTACTAGTGAAGAGCCATATCTAAAACTGGTGAGAAAAAGGAAATTGAGCACAAGGACATCTAGAATGAGTTACATACATAATATAGAATATGTTGATAACCAAGTACCCATCATGGAAATATTTTATGAGGAAGAAGAAGCTCCAGAGACATCTCACCCTAGGATTTTAAGAAGTGCAATAAAGAAGACTCTAGTGGAAAATTCAAAATCTAAAATCTTGCATAGAAGAAAAAGATGTCTCATCCTACCCAAAGAGGATGATGTGGATACAATTTATATATGTAATCCTTGTATTATAATATAAGGATATCCTAATGGATATCCCAAGACATTAGAATAACTTGTAGAATAGGAGGTTAGGGAAGAAGCCTCAATTGGTATTGAGGAGTTAAAAACCATGGTAAAAGTATTTTTGGTTGAGTAAATTGAAGAATATACCCTTATATATTCATATAATAAATCATTATACAAAGTAAAATATAAAATTATATTGCAATCATATAATCCTTTTAACCATGATGAGGAAGATCAAGTACATCAAGCCATGACTCTGTCATAGTCATAAACAACCATAAAACAACCAGAAGAGAAAATAGTCTCCCTCAAGAAAAAGTTACAAGTTAAGGAAGAAGCTATCCAATATTTATAGAATGAATTATAAGAAACTAAAATTAAATTTATTTATAAATGTAAATAAATAGATTCATTTAAATATAAAACTATGGCACCTAAAAGACAAGTGCACTCTAATGTGCAAACACAATTGTCCTATGATGATATAATGGCCCTTTCGGTAGAAACTTGTCAAACCCTCAGGGGTTGAAGGAAAATAATATGAATTTTAATAAGGACCTTAATGAGGAAACTAAATAGAAAATAAAAAATACAATCCACATTTTAAATAGCTTGTGAGTTGGGTGAAAAACTCCTAGCTTGTAAAAGGCCTATCTTTGGGTATGGTCTCTTTCTTCAAGAATAGTTTGATAGATGGAAATTATTGAGAATTTCTTGTGGTTTCACCTATGACCTAGAATACGATAAGGAATTTATGGAAGTTTGTCAAAATAGTACCCTTGATAAATAAAATATTTTGTGTGAATTTTATTTTTTTAATATTCTCCTAGGGCACATGTCTTCCATCCTAATTAATCTATTTGTAGAAGTAAAAATTAAAGCTTTCACCTCCACCCTAAAAAAAAGGATTGAATGGATTGAAATTATAGATGAATATCTTAAACATGTCAAAGTTGTTAGACTATATATGAGGCATAAATTCCCCAATGCAAATAATAAAATACATTTTTTTAAAAATCTTATTTATATTCTAAGGATTAGGGAGTAGCATCCACATATTTTGGGTAAGTGTATTTTTGAAGTATGCTTAAGGTGATTTTAATGAATCACTTATTTCAAGTGAGAATATGTGGGACACATTGAGCATACCATTGAAAATAAGGGAGGTCATTTCTCTTAATAATCTCAGATGGTGCATTAGATGGACTCAACCTATTATAAAGATGATCTAGCAGCTTGAACATATATTTTGACAAGAGTGGATTAGAATGAGATGCATACCTCCACTCATAATCATCCCTATGTCCCCATGGTAGAACATAACACCTCAAAGGCTTGATTAGTTTGATAAATGGAAGGCCCAAGTTAGAGAATATAAAGGATATATTATTCCAATAGAATTCAACTGGGATACATACTATTATGTTTATGACCTTAGTGCAAAATTGAGGGAGGTAATTCTTAACAAAGAACAAAGAGGATCCTAACTTGTAAGAGTACTTATAAAAGGTAAAGTGTGGGGGGAATGATAACCCATCAAATGGATCATTATATCTAAGAAATAACCTTAGTTTCTTTAAATATTCATTATATATATGTGCATTATATACTATATAGTCTTCCCCACTCATTACTAATTCAAAGCGGAAATTGAGTGTTTTTATTTGATTTTTTATGCAACTATATGTTGATTGTCTTCCCCACTTTATTATAACATTTTACATGAAAATCCACTAGTTTTTTTTATACAAGTCATCCAGATATAATAGATTTGAATAATTTGTTTTAACAAAGCAAAAATACTTCAAAAGATCAATTCAGACCAACTCTAATAATCTCAAGTCTAGCTTCAAAGATCATCAGGATAGCACTAGAGATCATTAGTATGGATTCGTAGACCACCAATCTAGTTTTGGAGATGCTCATATTGATATTAAAGGATTCTAAGAGCTTGATAAAATACATTTTTAAGACTTTGCATTATGGTGAAACCATATCTTCTTGATCAAAAGCATCCAAGTCTATTTTTAGAATATTTATAGAAGTCATACATAAACTTTCCAAAAGTATTATGTTTATTTATATCCATAAGTATTTATATATTTTTTTCTAAAAAAAGGTAAGTATTGTAGTGGGGTATGTTGCTATAATATAAATGGTTTTAATTGTAAGAGTATTGTAACCAACAACAGCAAAAGATACCATGTGTGAATCGATGCCAACACTCTTCCACCTATTTATCCTTTGAAATATGGAAAGGATGTTGTTATATTTATATTTTTAATAAACAAAATATTATTTATTTGTGGTATTGTTAGGATGCTAGTCTATTTTTATCAGTTGTTGTACAAGTGTTGTCATGTATAAACTACTTCTTCTTGATTTGATATAGTAGAGAATAGAATGAGAATACATAGCAAGTAAAGTATTAGAGAATAAAACCAAACTTTTACAACATTGTAAAAACTTCCAAAATTTATGAAGAATTGATTTCTTGATATTTATACAAGTCTAGTGTGATATAATTCCAAGGGAGAGAAAGGCTCCACTCAATCAAATAAATAGGTTTTATTTTGGTATTTATATGTTTATTTCATATTTTTGTGTGTCTTAAATTTTATCATTCTTAATTTTATTCAACTTTTTGTGTTGTGTGTTTTAACTTGTAGGTCTATGTGTTTTATACATATGTGTTTCAATCAATTTTATGTTCATCACATCGAATTTTAAATAAATTCTCTATTTAATTAATCTTAAATCTATCAACCTGTATTATTCATATATTTATTTAAAAAACAATTTCATTTCCAACAAGTGTGTTTCCCTTGCAAGTACATTCGATATTATCAAAGTGTGTTTCCCTTACAAACATATCCATTCATAAATATTTATTACCTTTACAATCAATATATTAGATTTCAATTCAAGCAATTAGATTAGAGATTTATAAGTAAATGATCCACAACTCCCCCAAACATACAACTATTTGTCATACCTTATTGATGATTGTCAATAAAAACTATCCTTAGTTTGTTCAACTTAATTCAGTTGATTAAATGATAGGATTAACAAACCCCATCAAACAAACAACCATACTAAATTAATAAACTAAACACTAAAATAAATACTAAGAGATATAAAGTGAAACACAAAATATGATGTCTACAAATTAAGAAATCCAAATAGGATAGAACTCAAAGTCTAAATAGAAAATGTGGAAATATTATTAATAAAATGAAATTTCATAACTGATTACAATTGATCTTAACAAAAAAATTGTCCTAAAAAAGGATAATCAAAACAGAGTGAAAAATAAATATGAAGTATTTTTCATTATCAAGAAAAGTACAAATATCTAAACATATGACTACATTTTTCTACAATCATCAAATAACCAATAATCTTGGACATATTTAAATAATCAATGTATAAATTGAATAATCAACCTGAATATACTTATATGTACTGATGAATTTACTTATCCATCATATAATATGATATTCAATATTTGTATATATGATATGTGATCTCATATATTTATAATAGAAAATAAAATTACAATATGAAACTATATCTTAAAAGCTCTTGTTCTCCTCAAATTATGTCCTTCAAGCTTTTTTTAAAGCCTTTGATTTAAAGTTATTTGTTTTTTCAAGTTAAAAAATTTAATGTTAACTTAATTAAAGTTGATTAAGTTTAATAAAGTTAAATGTTTTTATAATTTAATTTTAAATAATCATTTCATAAATTGAACTTATAATAAACTTTAAATAAGCTCATAAAGTGAACTTATAAGATTCAAAACTTAATAATTAAAATATACCAAGAAATATCTCTAATTAGATGATGGCCCACTTATATTTTATATGTATGTGTGTGTTTGTGTGTGTGTGTGTGTGTGTGTGTGTGTGTGTGTGTGTGTGTGTGTGTGTGTGTGTGTGTGTGTGTGTGTGTGTGTGTGTGTGTGTGTGTGTGTGTGTGTGTGTGTGTGTGTGTGTGTGTGTGTGCGCTGCGCGCGCACGCGTGCGTGCGTGCGTGTGTGTGTGTGTATTCATAAATACAAGTTATCATCCTAATTTATTAATCATAAATATTAATATTAGGTCATTTAATCCATAATTTTCATTCAATCGTTTATCCCTTTTATCTTTCCAAAGTCATGAAATAAGTTAATGTTTATAGCATGTTGATTTGAAATTGTATTTATTGTTAGGAGTATAAATATATATAATAAATCTAGGTCCTATTTTATCACTACACTAATTATTGTTAGTTTATAATTAGTTTATCAGTGGTTATTCTCATTATGTGAGTTATACCTAACAACGTATTTTATTATTAATGGATGAATAATAAATTGGTAACCATTTTTTTACCACATATTTTCCTATTCATGGATATGTTGTATTATTGGTATGAGATCCTCATGAATGTGGATTTGAAGAGAAGAAGTACATGGTTTTGAAGAGAAATAAAATTAATTTACCAAATCACAGTGAAAGAGATGGGCCCATGTGTCAAATTTGAATAAAAGCACAAGAGAAAATGGTAGTAAGAATCTCCCTTTTATTGTATTATTTTTGGTTATTTTTTTGAATGTACATCAGATAAATTATGTTTACTTGGAGGCATAAAAATAAAATCTATTACCATTCAAATAATCTTGAGGATTATTCTCTTTGTTGTAAAAAATGAAATAATTTTTATTTATCTAATTTAAAGTGCTAGCATTTAAAAATCAGCATCAATAAGTTAAAAATAAGATTTTAGCCAATTTCAAAAATCATATTCTAGATGATGTACATACAAAAACATTCCATTGGAACTATAGATATAAGTGTTTTAATGCCATAAAAAAGCATGTGGAAGAGAGGATGAGGAATTGGAGTTAAGGAAAAGCATGGTCCAACATTTCAAAGCATTTTCATTCTTCATTGCATTGGAATTGAAATATATGGCATTGGAAAAGTAGTTGGAACAATTTTTATTTTTATTTTTATTTATAAAAAAACCACTAAAAGATGGTCAAACATTTCAAAATTTAATTTATATTTCATTGAAACTCTTTTTGGGCCCCTCAAGCTTTATCTTCATTGTTTTGACATGGGTAAGTGCATGTTAACATGCACAAGTAATTTTTTAATTTTAAAACACAATCATATTATTGTGTAAATACAATACTTGCATAAATATTTCATTGAGGCTTGTATAGAAAGTGGTGGGTATTATTTGTTTTAAACATTCAATTTGGAAGTTTCAAGGTTCAAACCTCCAAAGTAATGTTCTCATCAAACATGCATTTTGGTCAAAATAACGTTGTAAGAGAATATTATATATATATATATATATATATATATATATATATATATATATATATATATGAAATTAATTTATCAAGTGGATGTAAATTATGTAAACGGTGTATCACTAAATACATAAGGGTGTAATTTTTATTTTTATTTTTATTTTTTGTGGTTAAAGTGCAAACCCATAAAAAACTAACTACATACTCTACGTGGAGGTTAACTGTGAAACCCCATAGACACATTTTTATGTGTTCAAGTGTGTTTTAGATCATCTAAATCATTTTAATTTTTATTATTCTTTTATTTAAAAATTATTAAAAATTAAAATTTGAGATGTTTTTAATAGTGGCAACAAATAGTGATTGGGACATACAAATTAATGCATTTATTTTTTGAGCATTTTTCAGTGGTACTTGACTCAATTTATAAGTTATAATTATGCATTATTAGTTTGATTTTTTTTGATATATTTTTATTGCTTGAGTATTTTTTTTTACTTCAAGACATTTTTTGTTGAACCTGACTCAAATAGTGTTATATGTTTTAGATTCACCTTCTTATCATTGCATCTAAAACATGGAATCTACAATCTACTTTTAATGAATATTTCCATTGTGTATTCATGTCAATAATAGTCACCACTTAATGATGGAAAAAAATTCAACCTACATTTATGCAATTTTGTTAATGATAATCACTTATATGAACAAAGATAATAAACTACAAGCTAAGGATGATGTTTAGAACAAATAAGTTAAAACTTCATATGTTATGATCAATAATGTTGTTAGATATACTATTGATAAACATAATATTATTCCTAAAGATAATCCAAATGTTTTATAATATGTTATTTATTCACCTAACATTGTTTAAAATATTTTTAGATTTATTGTGAATTGTACAATTATTTATGCACCTATTGTTGAGTCCACACTTATTATGAGAGTCTTAGAAGAAATGAAATACAATTAACACCATGTTAGTCTAGTATATAAAGGTGATTTAGGATTTCATATACCTAATTATTCAAAACCCATTATATTTTTTTATATGGGTATACTAGATACAAATTAAAGTTGAGTCTTCATCTATTTATCATCCTACCAAAGTCAAGTCTTTTAAGTTGTCTTATCCTTAAAAAAAAATTGTACTACAACTCATGAAGTCAAAACATCTTTTCATTATGGGTTTCAAGGTCATAAATATAGATTTTTTCTACATGCATCCTTTCTATAAAATGGTAAACATACTCATTTAGTTTATCATTGTTGTCTACAAGATCTTATTACATATTCTATGAGGCCTATGTATTTTGGCTACATAGATCGTTATAAATGGTTATCTAAGATTCATTTGTTGTCCAAATCCTATAAGAGAGTCAAGTCCACTATTTATTATTATGACTTGCCTATTCATGATTATATTGTTGATCTTGTTAGTGTCACTATTGATGATGATGAGATTAGCCTTGTTGCTCTTTTTGAGACTATTTATACTAGTCTATATTCTATATTTATTGTGGGAGCTCCTATTTTTTATTTATTTTGAGTTTATGTTTATGTAGTTCATAAGTTTTACCATATTAATTATATTATTGACGATTATTATCTTATGAATGGGATCAATCAAATGTTAACTGAGAAACACATTTGTTTTTCTATTAAGAAAGTTAGATATGCAATGCATGATGTTAGTTATGGTAATTATTAATGTGTTCTACTTATATGAGGTTGTGAAGATTGGTATATTTCATATTTTTGATTATACATATGGTCACTTGAGTTATAAGTTGAAAACTCAAAAGGGTGGCTTAAAAAATCTTCCCATTAATTTTAAAACCTAACAAGATAGCTTGATGGAGACTTTTGATGAAAAATCAAAATGGCATCATTGAGTTATGCATTTATTATATAGATACTAGGATGGTTAGTTGATTCAGATGAATTCCATTTTAGGGAGCTTATATGAAGCATTTATCCTCTCTCATTTGATAGGGCAAGAACGTATGGACTAAGATTTTGAGTTGTGAATCATAGTTTCAAGGCATTATAATTTTGGAATTGAGCATCAAAATTTTGAGTTGTGTTGATTATTGTGTTATATTTGATGTTATGGATCTTGATTTAATGGATATTTTAGTTATTTTATGATTTTATATAGCTTTTGGTGATATTACAGAGATACATCTATATATATATATTAGCTTGTGTATACTTTTTTCATCATGGATTTTTGAGTACTTGAATTTTTTGAATTGCACATGATATGCATTCAATTTTTTTTATGAGTGGTTATATATTTTAATCACCTTTATTGATGCATGGTTGAGTTACTATATGGTGATTTGTGCACCTAATAGAGTTCTTACATGTGACTTACATTTGTTAGATTACATGTTTGTTGATGATTAGAGCACATATTTATGTACTTATTACTTTATATTTTATGATTATCAGTTCAACTAGATGATTAGAGACTTGTGACTAACATGTATGCCAAGTTTTTATTATGTATTTTACACACTAATTACAAAGATTATGGATATATATCATAGTTTGATGGGGTTGAAAATATTCCATATGATGTACCTAGATATATCTTAACATATTGATTACTGTGGTGATTTCATATTAGTGGGGTCTTATCCCATATGTGTTACTTAAAGACTACAAATATTGGTATTACACCATTTTTTAGGTTATAGGATATTGTAACTTATTATACATTATAGCTTGTGATAGCTTTAAATAGAGTTTGGTCTTGGTGATTACAATATTAAGGATGGGATATGTGATAGGTCCCATTTTTTATCCACATTTTTAGTGGGTGATTTTGATGACACATCATAGATTTCATATTAAAGAGTATGAAACTACAGATATGAGATATTTGAATATGGGGTTGTTGATGACTATGCATGGAATTAGTTCATAAGATATTATAAGTTTTAGCATAATTATTATACCAGATTATAAATTTTTAATGTGTCGATGTATGCTTACATTTATTTAATTTTAAATCCTTATAGACTAATATTTGTTCATATTTTCAACTCGATTGATATTTATATAATTAGGCTTTATAGTGTAACTTCAGTATAGTATTAGGTTTTTTGGGTTACTCATGAACATCAACTTGAGTAGTGTTTTTCTATTTTTTGGCATATGGTTAATTAGGAAGCACTATGATTGTGTGTGATTCCTTGAAAGGGTGGATAGGGATCACATGCAATTATTTCATCATGATTTTTATAATTTTGAGTGTACCATCTACATCACATTAGTTGTAGAAACTAATAGTTCAATGGACTTAAGCTTACAGGGGGTTTATTAGGAATATATTTTATTATAATAATCATAATTCCTAGTTTACCACTACACTCATTATTTTAGTTAATAATTATTTGGCCAGTGGTTACTCCCATTATGGGAGTTATAACGAATAATGTATTTTATTTTTTATGAAGGAATAGTAAATTGGTAACGAAGTTTTTACTGCATATATTTTTATATTAATGGTTATGTTGTATAATTTATGAAACCATTTCACCCAATTGATGAAAATTGATCAACCATGTGATGTCAAAATAATACATACATAATTCAAATTGTAATCAAACTATTATTAAAAGTTTACATAATCTATTGTCTACTAAAAGAAAGTATTACATTTTGATAAATATTCATATTCAAACTCAAAATAAGAAACAAGTATAAAATAATTAGTATTTAAATTAGTTGTTCATTCATTCTTCATCTAAACTCTCTCCATTAGTGACCAATTATATCAAGGTTGCCCTGTGCTTAGTCAATATTTAGTATACTCAAGTAGTGACACTATCATCTCAATCTTGTAAAATTCCACCAAATTCATTGTTAAATTATAATTTCATTATTTTGAAAAAATGTGTTACCATAGGCTAGGATGAAGAATTGATAATGTGTTTATGGCTTGAATAAACAACACTAATTTTAATATTTTGAATAGTATCAAGGGTAATTTTGGAAATAAAAATAAGGGTTTGATTGGTTTTTAAACAAAATAATTTAAGGTATTGAGGCACAAAGTTAAACAATTTCTTTGTTTCATCATTGGTAGTGTACATTGGGTGAGAAGTACTTGGAAAATGATGTCTTATTATATGAGATAGATAACTACCCCTTCACAGTCTTCCAAAAAAATTATTACCATAAGGAGACAAAGTATCATGAGGTAATGAATTCAAAACATCCCAAAAAATTGGATCATTAACATCAAAGTATAGGGATACTCGAGTGTCATGGTAAATTGATCGTATGAATGAATTACCAACTCTTTGACCCATGAAAGGTCTTCCTCAATACATTTTTTAGGAATGTAGTTTATTATATTATTATTTATTACATCTAACCCAACCATTTATTCCCAAAATATGAGATCTCTAACTTCAACCCAACATTTTTCACCTATATTGAAAATGGAAAACATACAAGATAATATATCTCAATTATTTACAGTCAAACATTTTATTTAACATTCTAAAAAGTATATATATTTTATTCTAAACTAATTTTTTAATATCATTTCCTAAATATTAAAGAGGAAAAATATGGATACAACTGAAGGAAATTTTCAAAACTACCTCAAAAATATGCATTATATCATCTTAACTTGAAACTAAAGATTCATTCACAACTACCTTGAATCATTTTCTTAAAATAATATTATACACCTTGATATAATATTTGAATGAAATGAAGCCAAATATGAGAATCTATTAAACAAACTAAAAATAATCAATTGTAGTATTTCATCTATTAACATATAATTGTACATTCTAAACTTAAAAACTATGATTTAATCTTATAAACTTCTTTAGAAATTACTATAGCTCTCAACAAAATTGAATGTCAATATTGACTCAAAATATGTATATGATAAAGATTTTTTTAAATAAATACATCCATATTTAAAAATATTCTTATTTGTGTCCAAGTATCATATCAATTATGATTTTCAAATCTCTAACACATGCAAGCATACTTTACTAGGTTTTACAAGTATATGAATTTTTAATATGAAAAAGTTATCATGTTGAAAAAGATTGAAAATAAAATACAAGGCTTATTTTTTTTAAAAAAATTAATATTATCTTTGTGAATAAATTTTCACTCATATTCTTCCTTTAAATCCATTCATGGATATGATAAACTGTAAACATTTCCTCATTCAAATATTATGACAACATGTATTTGCATCAATGTTGTCTTGTCTTTGAAATAATTATGAATAGATTAAACATAAATGCTCAAAGTAAAAAAACAATAATGTTTAAAACTATATCATCCTTAAATATAACACTAGTTTTATCATTAAGAATGAAATTATAGCATCCTTAAAATTAACAAGGTTTTTCCAGTCCACTATTTTTCAACAAAGCCTTCATCTATTTAAAAATGATAGACAAACCAATATACTTATCCACATTAAAATTTTTGAAAATTTCAAATCAAAAGATAAATGTGAAACTATATTAACAAAATTCATTTTTACCCTTAAATTTTAAAATTCCATGCATTTATATTTTAAAACCACCATATTTCAATAATGTATTTAAATGAAAAATAATACAAATGGTTATTTGAAGACAAACTACAAAATTTATCTTTGAAAATATTCATGATAGGATCAATTAACTTGATAGATTCAATTGAAAATTGAGAAAATATATATTTTTTATTTTAACATCAATTCATTCCACATAAACCAAAAATAAACAAGTGCATACATGTATTATAATAATAATTTCTTGATATGAAAATGAAACTGGTTACCAACTTCAAAACAGTGTACTCTATTGTAAGAGTAATTAATATCTTGTTTGTAAATCTCAAAAACATGTTTAGATTGGACAAAAAATTCCAAAAAATCTTATTCATTCAAATAAAAAAGTGATGGATTATGGTTTCCATAAGAAGTTAGGCAATTGGAATACAAAATTAAAATAAAAACCATTTTATACTCATACATCATTGCCCATGATTCAATGTGAATTTTATTTTCCATCTAGAGTCATTAGCTCCAAAATAGACTACATGCTTACTAAGTTCTTCCCCATATTTAGTAGTGCTCAAATTATTAAATCATATCTTGCCAAGTCATCAACTATATTATTCACCTCAATTTTATCAATTACTACTCTAAACTTCACCAAAATTATGCATTCATGTGATATGACTAATTGAATATCAAGGATACAAAAAAATGTCCTATCTCTAAAGTAAATATCCAACCTAGTTTCAAATTAAATTTTGAATATACTTTGTACATATTATAAACTTTATCAAAATTTATTTTATACATATTAATATAATTATTTATTCAAAATATTAGATAATATAATCTTAGATAAGTATTTAGAATAGATTAGGATAGACATTTTAGTTTTAGATCTTAAATACAAGTCTAAGATGTAACTTTAGGTTTTATAAATTTTGACTTTGAAAGAAAACCAAGATCTTAATATTCATCTCCTAAAGGTGGTAATTGAATATATACTTATTAAAATTAATGTACTGATGATGATGGATTTTAATTATATAATCCCAAAGTGAACCAACACCTATAGAGAATATTATTATAAAAAATACTCGAGGAGAACATTCTCAAATTTTATTCACAAAATAAACCATTTTTATTAATTGTGACTTACACAAACTTAATTTTATCCTTTTATAAGTCTATCATTTATAATTGTTCCATGAGTATTCATTATCTCACTACCATCACAATATCCAATGATTTAGGTTCATTGCTTTAGGTACCTCTCAAATTATCATAATGTAAACATCATCTTAAATTCTACATTAAACATAATCAATTATGATAATAAATTACAATCAAACAATTAAATGATAATAAAGAGTTCAAAGCAAGTTGGCCTCCACCATGTAATTTTGATAATGATGGTACAATAAATTGTAATATGACAAACTTTTTTAATATTTAATTTTTTAATAGGGTACTAAAATTTATGATAACAAATTCATCTAGAATTATATCAAAAGATGCCCAACCATAATAGAATTAGTAAAATGGATGAGGTTATCCTTATAACATATACATTTAGGAAATATTTATAGGAATTTTATTAATTTTTAGACTTATTTTTCTCATGCTTTGCTTTTTTTAACCCATAAACTTAGCCTTATTCAAATAGGAAGACACATGGGCTCATCACCAAAGTATGAATATAGGCATCTAAGGGAATTTCCTCCCCCCAAATGCTAACCCTATATAACTATTATGAGGTGAGGGATTGACACCAAGGATTAGTGAAGGATTTGAGATGTATCTTTTATTTTTTAATTGCATAAACTTGATTTTTTATGTCTTTTTTCTTTCTCTTTTTTTTCATTTTTTTTCTTTATAAGGTTGTTAGCCACAAATATTGGCCCCATGCAACTAGTAATATGCAAGGGTTCATCACCAAGAACCAAGATAGGTGGACAATGTTACCTGGTTTAAGCATGATTGTATTTTTTCTTAGAGGTAACTATAAAATGGGGATTTCATCATCGACAAGCTTTTAGACTAGGTTATAGGATAGAGTTTCTAAGTTTTCTAGAAAGTTTATAAGAATGAGGTGCATATTACTTGTAATAACTAATAAAAGACTCATATTTTCTAATTATTTATAGAGTGTTTTATAATTTTCAATATGTTAATATGAAAGGATGGAATGAGATGATATGTGACAATTGAACTATTTTGTCATGAAAACTCATAGCTAAAAAATATCTAACAAAATAACAAAAATGCAAAAATAACATAACAACAATAATATTTTATTAATGTAACGAGGGTAATGTGGAATGAAATATATAGATAAAGTAACATTTAAGGTGAAAATATTTTATAGATTCATTTAAATCCTTAACCTCCAAGGTTCATAATCAAAAAGCTCCATTTTTAAAGTCTTATGTTACAAAATATGGGCATAACTAATTAAGCACTAATTTTCAATGTTCTCCTTTATTTTTATATCTTTCTTATATCAAGTATTCAAATAAGGTATCCTATTTAGATAAGGAACTCATGAAAAATATTATTTTATTGATAGTACTCTTTGTGTGGCATGGTAATTTTTGTACGTCCTATCATATCTGAACGAGGGAAAGAAAAATCTTGTGAAAAAATGGTGAAATATTTTTAGGGTCCTCTACTTCCTTAGGGAAGAAATAATATCCAACCTTGAGAATTTTTTTGTTCCTCAAAACCAATATTAAAATCCAAAGTGTCTGGGGTCAAAGTATAATGTCATTCTTCATGTGCTTGAGGGGAAAGAAGAAGGGTAATGGCTCAATGTCTAGCCTAGGTATAAACAACATTTTTTCCCTTTATAATGAGTTGTCAGTTGGTTTCATAAAAGGGGTAAATCATTAAGATCTTTAAAATTATTTGTTTTATGTCCCAAGAGTTATACCATGTGAATATTATGGAATTTTATTTTGAAACTAATATATTTTAAAAAAAGAGATATATGGGGACTGTAAGTCCCAACCCCATGTGGGTTGAATGGAAACCTCATGGGTTCATCCTTTTATAGGATGTAAATGATATAAACCATTGATTTGGTTGAGATGTTTAGTATTATTTAAATTTTTTATTCACCCATTTTCTTCATTTTCCTTATGCCCTTTTCCGTAAGTTTTTCATTTGGTGAGCTTTTAGTACTTTTAAAACTCAATTTCAAGACATGTGTTATGTTCATAATGGGTTTTTTATATTTGACTCATAGATGAGGCTTCACTAAAATATGAATATTAAAATGATAATCAATGTGAATATTTAGTATTTTATAAATGGTTTACTAGTGAATGTCAAATGGCTTCAGATCACTTTGAGCAATAAAGACCTTTCTTAAGTGTAAATGCCTAATTTTTTGAAAGAGGGTAGAAGGGATTACCTTCATCTTATGGATCCAAGACCTTCTTAGGACCATGTTGTAATTTATTTCCTTTTATATGATATAAAATATGGTTAGCATAATTTTGGGTCCCAAATTAAAATGTATCACAATGGTCCAAATCAAAGAGGACTTGAGGTTATCATAGCCTCATAAGGTGTTTATGGTTCTAGAGCAGTTGGTTTCCCCATAACTAAAATTTTAGAAGAAATGGGAAGGAGACTATTTTGAAAATAAACCTGTCATTAACCATTTTTATATTTACATAATTTTTTTGAATCTAAACATTTAATTGTAAGTATGGATCCCATCTCCTATCCATCTCAACATCTTGAGGTAGGCACCTAAGATTAAAAACGTAATAAATGGATCTTGAATCTCTCCTAGTTGGATACATGTCTAAGTATATATGGTTATTTTTATCTTTGAGGAGGTGTGATTCTAGATAAATAACCCATTCCTAATGAATCAATTAATTACAAGTGATGGGTAGGAGAGTTCTTGAGGATATTCATGAATGATATGTGGGAAAAAAGTCTTTATAAGGTCAATAAAAAGGTCATAATTTCCCATGGGTTTAGGATTAGTTTGGATGATAGTATCTAATATGTTTGTGTCATGGGGAGTCATTGGTTGGTAATATATCATATGAGTTATGATATTTTCATCCTCGTCTATGTCAAACTCTATGACACCCATCATCCTAGACTTTTCCTAAGGTCCTAGTTGAGGAGCCACATTAAGATGTTTTAGTGCAGAAGTGGAAGATCTAATATCATGACTTACTTTTAGAAAGGGTTGGTTGACTATGTTGTCTTATAATTTATTTTTAATATTTTTGTTACTAATGAATGGGAAACAAGTTTTTATAGATGCACAAATTGGAATTTTGAGGTGCCATAGGACTAGTTGGTGAGGGTTGAGGATTTGTATTTGCATTTCCAAAGAACATGTCCAAAAATGTTTTTCACTAGACTTCGAGGAGTTAGTGGATGAAATTTTTGTACTCCATACATTCTCTATTTTCATGACCAAAAACTTATGGAAAAGATAATACACATTGGGATCTTAATCCCTAGGCCTTTGGTTTTGATTTTGCTAACCAAACCTATTTTAGTTATTATTATGATAAGAGCACTATTTTAGAGATTAAGGGTTTTGATTTTGGTAATGTTCTATAAATATTTTATAAAATTGATTATTACATGGTGGGGAACAATTGAAATCCTTTACATGAATTTTATGTGGATGATTATGATTTCCCACACCCCCATTATTATTTTTATTGTTTATGGCATGGTTCTAGTTGTTATTTACAATATTTATCTTTCTAATTTAGTTCATCACACCATATTTGGTGGGATTATAGTTTTGGTTCATAATATTAATACATTTGTTGTTAAGGTTATTCTTATTAGTTTTTTGGTAACCCTCGCTATTTTTTTAGGATTGATAATTCATCCATTATATCCATAAGTCATAAAACCATTATCTATAGCTAACTAATTTATCTTGAGATTACTTTTAATCACTCATTAATAAGACATGTAGGATAAATTTAGGATGTATTCCCTTGTTTTTTGTTTAGAGAATGTAAAAAGAGATCACATGACTCCCTTTAGTCCATGTGAGGAGCATTGATAGAGGATTTGAGCACTTTTCATCACTTTACTATAAAGTGGGTAGTAAAATCATTTAGTTTTTAATGATGTGAAAGAATGCTAGTATACTAGTTTAAAGCTCATGTCAAAAATCATTTATAAGTTTGTAAAAGGAATGAATGTAAGCCTTAAGTAAGTGTTAATTCCACTTAAGGGAGATTACTTCCATAGTATTTAGGACTATTTTAGTGACTACCCTATCCCAAGGTACAAACTCTCTAATGTGTGTAGAATATGCCTTCACATGTGTATTTAAATATCCTTCCAACTTATATTTGGAGAGTTCATGCAAGGGACGTAGTTGGACGACCCCTCATGTGTTGTCATTAAGAGGTTACATAATGTATTAAGCATGATTCCCCATGGTGATGAAAAGTAGTTATCCAACTAAGCACAATTAGAGAACATATGATAGTATGGTGGTAAATATTTATAAGAATTTGAATTGACTAGTGATTCCAAGGGTGGATCCTACATAGGTGACATACTAGACAACACATAGTTAAGACGAGTGATGGGTGGTGGTGTGTTGGTCACCACATTATTTGGAGGAAGATAAAATAAATAAACTCAAATGAAAAAATGGGTAGGAGGTTTATAGGATGGGGTTACATTTCATGCAACCTGATTAGGTACCCTATAAGTAAAGATATCCCCAAGATTTTAGCTTGTTTTCATTAGGATGAGAATAGAGGAGAAATGACCTTGATTTTTGATCTTTGAGTTCACTCTTTGGTTGAAAAAAAAATTTGGAGAAGGATTTGGTTATGTTTCAAATATCAAATACAACCCACCTAGGTGGAGATTATTTCATTTAATGTAGCATTTTTAGTGGGTTTGGGATCCTCTCTTACAAGAGGATCTAGAGGAAAGGATTGGTAACCCTTGATAAACTAGTGCATGTTGGATGGATTGAGAGGAGTTGTCATGTTCTTCTCATGTGGCATGAAAGTGTTTGAGGGATGCAGGGATAACTTTAATATACTCAACCCATAATATAAAAAGTTGATTATGTTAGCATATTGATCGAACTACATCATCATTTTGATCTCAAATTTTTGTAGACTAATGTGAGGCCTAGTCAAAATTTGAGGGTAGATATTATTGGTAATCTATTTCTCACAACCACACCAACTTTATGGGGAAAAGAGAGGAGTGGAAAAGGCTCAACTAATAGTGATTATTCCCCTTATTCTCCCTTTCCACATCCCCTAAAAGTAAATAGGCTATGGAAATAACCTCCCCAAATATTGGTCTACTAAGTCATGGCATACTAGATACCTCAATTGGATGATGCAATATTTTCCATACAAGGGGCATGTTGAAAGTATTCTCTAATACTTATTGAAAACAACCATTGGTCTATCTTATGCTATGTTGGGCCCCTTATTTCATTAAGTAAAGGATTCATTCCAACACAACATCCACATCAACATTGTTATCCATGAATTTAATAGGTTTAATTCATGGGATAACCCCTATGAAACTTGTCTATTTCATAGCCCATTATTTCTAAGCATGTAAAATGAGGCAAATCTCTGCATCTTTGCATTTGTTTTTTCCAAGAAAGTTGATCTTTTGATTGAATTTTTCATCTCATGTAGTTCAGAGAATTTTCTCTGAACTACACTTTATTTCTTTTTATGTTGTGTCGAAGAATTTTTCTAACCTTGCATGTGTTTTGTCCAAAGTCAAAGATTTTTTCTAATTTTGCTTATGTAATGGTAGAGAATGTTTCTAACTTTGCACATGTAGGAGCACTAATTTTATCTAACTTTGCATGTGTAAATTCAAAAAAAGTATTCACTCCTGCACGTGGACCCACCATTACTCTGGTAATTAATACATATTAATTACCCCTCCTATATATATTTAACCCCTATAATTTTTAATTTTACCATTTTGTTTTCTCTCTCTTCACCATTTTCAACCTCACGTACATCCCTCCTCACTATTTTTAAATACACTTATTCTCTTCATCATTTTTCATCAATCGATATATCTCATCTATGGATTCTTCCTCATCATATTTTCAATTAGTTATTTATTTTGTCATTTTGTGATTCTTGTTTTAGTTTTAGTTTTCAGTCTCCTTTTTTTCTTTGTGTCTTTTATTTTGGATCTATCTTATTTTTATGAGACAAACTAAACCTTAGTGGGTAAGTCAAATATTTTTCTCCAATGTGCACCCTAAAATTCAATCACCTTGACTCTGTGCTCCTCAAAGAATATTTTTCAAGTTACACATTTCTATTCACCCAAAGGTGTATTTTAAAGAATTTTATTCAAAGTGCACCTTAAATTTTTTTCCATGTACTTCAGAGAATTTTCTCTGAAGTGCACATCACTCAATGCACTTCAGATAAAATTCTCTGAAGAGCATATTGTTAATTCCCTATTGCACTTCAAATATAATTCTTTGAAGTACATGTAACTAGGTGAACTTCAAAGAAAATTCTCTGAAGTGCATGTAACCCAATCTCTCTCATGTAATTTGGAAAATTTTATCTAAACTACACCTAGCCTTTTCCTATGTAGTTCAAATAAAATTCTATGAATTACATCAAAGTTCTATATTCATCGTGTAGTTCAAAGAATTTTCTTTGAACTACATGTTTCCAAAAAATGATGAAAAATGCTAACTTTGGATAATTAAATTTTCTTACTCAAACTCATCTGATCAATGTCAAATATCTCTCCAAATAAGAAGACAATGAAGTAAAAGTATCAAGGTGTTTTCCCATTATCTATAGTTTATTCAAATTTAGATCAAATTGGAGATGCAAAACTTGGTCATGTAGATATGGCTGAATTTTTACAAAAATTGGGAAGAGAACCCATTGTACCTCACATGCAACTAGTACTTAACAATGAAATCCATTTGGCTACTATATTTCTACTATCAACACATGATTCTAAATTCATCTTCACCATGGTAGCACACTTTGATAAGGAAAGCAAATTGGTCAAGGATTTAGAGGGTAAGGTGATCAGTCACTTTGATGAGGAATATTTTGATTAAAAATTACACCTTTCTGAGATTGAATAATATTCTAATTTAACTATGGAGTCAACTCAAGAATACTATGACAAAAATATTGAGAAGTGTAAAAAACATAACAATACCAAATGGTTCAAGAATACTTGACCCACCATTGCTAGATGGCCTAAGTATTTGTATCGTAGTGAATTTTTGTAGGAGATGGTGGATTTGATTACTCTCCTTAGAAAAGTGAAAGGGTTGTCTACTTAAAACATTTTTCAAGAATGGATGTATCAATACATTTTGATTATTAAAAGAAACAAGCAAAGAATATTTTGGGGTAAACAAATAAGTGATGTTATTTGTCATCAGCTCTCTGAGGTAGCTTCTTCACTCATGTTCTATATGACTTCATATATTGTGTATACTACAGCCAGTATGAAGTCTTTCTTGGGTCTAAAGTATGTTAGTGAAAGGAAAAATTTTCTTGTATATGAGCATTATCCACAGCTAAGTCTAAAAGAAAACATCAAACATTACAGGAGAGTCAATGATACTTTATACATTCATCTACACTCTTGACAAATAACTTGAAAAGAAGAGAGTTTCAGACCAGGCATGGGCATAGGTTAATAGGGTTGGATGTATTTTGTTGAAATTTCCAACTTTTACATACATCAGGGTAGGAGGATTTGATGAACAACCTTACATGCTACCCAGATACCAAAGTGATAAACTAATACTAATGGAAATGTGTAAATAAGTGATGAACGTGCATAAAAAACAATTAGATGCTCATAAGAGAGGTTTTAAATTTTTAGTTAGTATTGTTCGGTACATAATTTCCACTACTCCAAAGGCTAAGACTATGGAAATAGAGATGTAGTGGATTATGCTTAAAAAATTCAAAAGTAGAGAAAACTTTGATTACAAAATGATGAAGGAGAGGCTCAAGCGTAATATCACTCATGTACATAGAATTGAAGATATTTGGGTAGAATGTAGAACTAATGAAGATATGAGGAGACTTGATTATAGTCACCTTACTACTAATCAAATTATCAATTTAGAATTGGAAAATATTCTTGTGGATTTGATAGATGATGGTAATGTATTGGATTTGTCATATGAGGAAAATCAAGTAGATTCAACTCCTCTCCCTTCTATCTAATGGTCAATTAAAGAATCCACTTCTATTAGAGATAGATTTCATCCTATTCTTGCAATAACTAATGATTGGTTGGAATCTAAAGGAATTAAGTTGAAACATTGCAAGACTGGTTTTGAGGAGTATGATGAAGAAACTACTAAGACATGAGAAGAGCTAAAAACCAAAAATAAAGAAGAGCCTTCTACTTCTAGATAGAAGCCAAAATTTGTGTTTATTAGTAAAATAAAGAAGAAAGGAAAAGAATCAAGTGTCAAGGAAAGTTCTCAAGTGGGAGAAAAGAAGTCCTAGTCACAATTGAGGCACCACCTCAATCAACAACATCAAAAGTGTCTCAGCTAGTGCTTGGATAGCCTATACAAGTAGAGACTACTCAGTTAAAGGTTCCTTTGGATAAAAATTCTCAAGCCATAGTTTCACATGTAACATTTTTTATAGTTCTTATTGTAAGTACCACTATACAATTTGATCTTATTCCTTCTCAAGTTGTTATTTCACCTCCATATTCACCTCCTAGTGCCACGTTTTTTCAATTTTCTTTGCAAGGTACATTAGACAAAGTTTTTTAATCTTTGTCAAATCTATCTAGTCCTTCAAAGTCATTGGGATCCATGACTAATTTATATTTCACCCAACAAGATATGGACAAATTTATGTCTATACCTTCCTCAACGATAACAACTTAAGTTCCCACCACTCTAGTGTCCAAAATGTCTATAGGAAGTAAAGTGGTGGTCACTCCAACCCAAAATCCACCTGTTATTACTACAATCCCATTGGTGTTAACCCCATTACCAGATACATCCATCACATCACCTTTTATTCCACTTACTTCACAATCCATTGTCCCCCCCCCCAATTTTCCCAAGATTTAGCATCCTCTATCTAAGGAGATCCATCTCCTCTTCTTCCTTGGCTAGCATCACAAACAGCTAAGAAGAAGTGAGCAGTGGCTCTAAAAGATTTTGATTTTGCTCAACTTGTGCCAATAAAGCTCAAAATAGTAAAGAAGGCCAAAATTACATCAAGGGTAATTTTTGAATCTAGGCATAAGTATGTTGAAGCTGTAGTGCCTCCCAAAGATAGAAAATTTGATGATATTTAAGCATCTTAATATGTAGTGGGATGAATAGATATCAATAAAAAAACTCATGAAGGTGCAAAGGAAAATTTACAAGTAGCAATGGCTTCCTTGATAGAGAGATATGATAAAGACAAAAAGGTCAAATATCAACTCAAAGTACAAGTGGAATAGCTAACTTATACTTTACTAAAAATCACCCAACCTTCTAAGTCTATTGATCCTATTGTGCATGAAAATACTGAAAGAGCTATTCAACTTGCAAAAAAAATTGGATCTCAGGGTTATGTAGTCAATTCCTGGATTGAGAGATTAACAACACAAGGTAATCAAAGGTTGCATTCTACCATTGGATTTTTGAAAAACTTGAGTGAAATGAAAATAGAAATTTAGAAAATAATTAAAGCACTCACTCAAGATTTGGAATTGATTAAAAAGGATATTGATACATAGACTCAACTTCACAAATTCAAATTGCAACTTTTGGTTGAGTAGGTCATTCCAAATAGGAAAATTTTCATTGAATACAAGGAAGCTATAAAGAATAAAAGAGAAGTTATCAAGAATATAATTAAATATCTTAAGAAGATGAAGATATGTGTGACAATAAGATGCTAGATCTTGAAGAGAAAATTGTAAAACTCCCTTGTTAAGTTAAAAATGATTCTCAAGAAATTCTTTTTTTGGAGACTATTATTTAAGAATTTACATCTTTGCTCCAAACAAAGACTAAAACATGTACTTTCACACTGGACTCCATAGACAAATTAATTTAATTTAAAGTCATCTTGGATAAACTACAAAGAATCATGGACAAAAGCAATGATTTTCTAGTTAACTTAGAAGATTCTATGATAAGGGTACTTATCGTCTCCAAGAGTACATCTGGCCTAGATAATGATGAAATCTAAGCTATCTTGAAAATATATGAGGAATTTTTAGAGAAAAATAGAAAGGAAGAAATTCTTGTGTCTAAGGACACTTAGTCTATTTTTGTAGTTTTCCATATGTAGTTTTATTTAATGTAAATTACATGTAGGAAAAGTACATAGTCCTAAGTCAAAAAGGACTCTGTTAATGAATAAGTCAATGTATTTATGTTTTTCCTATTTTTGTTCATAGATAATCTCTATAAATAGGAGGATGCTCTTTGTAGAAATGAGTACCAATTTCTATAGAGGGGAAATGTTGTTGAATTGAGAAACAATTTTGATGCTTTGTGTTCATATTGTAAATCAAAGATTCATTCAATATAAGAAAATCAAGAGATCTTTCAAAATTTGTGTTTAAATATACTTGTGGTGTATTGAGAATGTTCTTATGTCTTTTCCATTTCATTTTATTCTACTTTGAGTGAATTGTGGTGTGAAATTTCTACAAGATAAAAGGTCCCAAGAAGCTAATTTTGGAGTTTTAAGCTACTTTATAGCTAATGGGTTTGTGTTCACATTGAAAGTGAATTACTATGGAGACTTTGGGCTGTCAGTTATTCTTATTTGATAATTTTAATATTTTTTGGATATAAGGTGAAGACTTTAGGCTGCACTTTATTATATCTTTTAAGTTTACTCTACTGGTATTTTTCTTGTTAATTTTTTGGCTAACAAATCTAAATATCGGTTATATTTGGTTCATCAAGTTATTTTAGATTTTCAAAGTATATCAAAAAAAATGGAAGGAAGTTTGTGATTGAACATCAATTCTAAAAAAAGAGAATTGGATGATATGACAACACCCACTATGATAAAATTATTGTAAATAAGTGTAAATAATTAAGTGTTGTGTTAGTTAAAAATAAAAGGGAGCCTCCCCTTTCATTGAGGAGAGATTTTATCTCATCACACTATGGTTAAAATCACCATTTTGTTACCATTGTGTCAGTGATAAAATATTCACCCAACAATTTTTGGTGACTCCATTGGGGACACAAACATAAAACTGAGCTCTACACACTCATAGTTCATATAAGACCATCACCTTATTGTTTGCTCTTGTTTTGATATAGTTAATCTCTTTTCTTTATGAGTACTCTCACATTCTGCTCGAACAAAGATACACTCATGATAGAAGGGAAATAAGACTCATTGATCTGACATTTGAGTTATTGGAAGAAATCAACTTTGATCTTTTGTCGGCACATGCAAGGTCACCTCTTTAGTGTACAAGAATTTTTCCACCTACAAATACAAGATATCCTATACCAGGAGAAGCTTCCAACATTCATATATTTTTGCCTATTTTACCTTTTCAAAGGTTTGTCATACCTCTGTATAATCCATGAATAATGGCAGCTCAAGGTCTATGGGGGACTTCTTTTGGTCCTTTGAATTTGGTGCCACCATCTCATGAAATACCTCATGGCTCATGGGAAAATTTTCCCAAGTTTTATGGTGATGGCAACCAGTATTTAGATGAAAATATTATTGCATTCTACATTGCATGTGGAGTTCTTAGAGTGGAACATGAAGATGTTTCTATAATATTATTTGTAGAAACACTTCAAGGTGTTATTGTTGATTGGTTTTATCATCTTACAACTAGTACTATTACTAATTGGGATATGCTCAAGACTAATTTTGAGTCAAGGTTAAGCATGTAGAAGATGTTCAAGCCTTGTTGGCTTAGCTTATATAAATAAATAAGGAACCACATGAGCCTATGCATGAGTGTGTGGCAAAGTTTAACAAGTTGAGGAATAGGAATCTAGCTGTTACTTGACCTATACCTGAGAATCTAAAGTGATTATTCATCAATTTTCAATTGCTTGAAGTGAGTTTTCTTTTGCAAAGGGTAGCCCCAATTGATCTTAATGTTGTTTAAAGTTTGGACACTAAAATAGAAGATGATTTATTTATACCAGGGAAGGTGGTAAATAATTCTATTAAGTCTAGAGGGTAGCCTTCTATAAATTCACCTTCTCTTAGCATTATGAATCCCATGGTTCAAAAGCTAGCAAATGAGTTGTTTGCACTTAAGAAGAAAATGTATCAAGGCATGTATTTTCCTTCATACAAGGATGTTCCAAGAAGAACATATCCAAATGATTTGAATTATTCCAATAATGCTATTAGAAATTAGAATCAGAATAAGCTTCCTCCACCATAAGCAAGGCTTATACTAGAGGCACCACCAGATAATGTAGTGGTTAATTGGTTGGAACATAAGAATGATGATGTTTCAAAGCTAGAATATGTTCCTAACAATGATGCTAATCCCTTTATAGGAGATGAAGAGGGAGAAGTTGGTGACTTTGATATCAATTTTTGAACTTTGAAGAAGAAGTTGAACAAGAAGAAGACACACATTGTGAGTCTTATGCCATCTTTACCCATTCTCAAAGTTAGTCGAATCAATAAAAAAAAGGTTGATAAAACAAAATCCAAAGATGAACCACAAAATGAAGTTATAATTTATAAAAGAGGAACTCCTTTTCTAGTTCAACCAAAGGATAGGGTGGCAGATAAACAAGTAAGTATTTCTCATAATTCTACCTCTTTTCCTTCAACATCTAGATTTACTTCCCAAAACCTAAAAATGAAAATGTTTTGTCTTCCTTGGTTTCCCCATATCCAGCTTTTGATTTCATTGATCATGCCAAGAAGACTAAAATCTAAATGTTAGAGGTAGAGTACCTCAAATCAAATCTTGACCAATTTGAAAGATTAGCAAAATTTATAAAAAGCAAAGGGATCAATTCTAATTAGACTTTAGCTAAAAGTGTACCAATTGACCCTAATCCAAAACCAAATAAAAATAACTCGGTTGTAACTCCTACATCTAATTCTAGAAAAATAGAACCTTTTTATATTTCCTCATTTGTCAATGGTTATAAGCTCAGTAATTGTGTTATAGATTTAGGTGTTTTTGATAATGTGATCCCTGTTATGGTGGCTACTACCTTGGGGTTAAATTTGAAAAAGTTTTTTGGCCATTTATTCTCAATGGAAACCAAACAAGTACCTCTCATATGCCAAATCAAGGATGCAAAATTTGCATTTACCATGTTTCCAGAGAAAAAGATCAAAATGACAGTTCTAGTGGCTAATGTTCTAGCCTCATATGGAGTTCTGTTGGGATGTAAATTTTTCAAAGATGTTGGAGGAGAAATCAATATGGATTCATATAACTCTAGGATACATGTTAAAGATGTTATACAAAAACTTCACCTAGATAAGCAAGCAAAGTATATTATAAAAAAGATTGAAGACCTAAAAGCCCATATTTTTTTTTAAACTTCCAGAATGGGTACATATTTCTTGACTATAGATGAAGATCCAATATTTTCAAATGATATTTTAGAAAAATATTGAAAAATAGAAGAGTTCCCCTCTTTAGAAGAAGAGAGTTTATATTTTGACACTATTAAGGTTGAGATTTCAAATGATGTATGGGCGTTGTAATTTGATGGCAATTGCTCTTCAACTAGATCTAGAGCTGGGACAGTTCTCATATGATCAGAAGGAAAAGTATTCCCTTTCTCTTTTAAGTTACATTTTGATAATACTAATAATACTACTAAGTATGAGGCCTTGTTATTAGTAATGGAAGTTACATGAAAGAAAATAATCAAAAATATTCATGCACAAGGTGATGCTGATGTAATCATTTTCCAAGTTAGGAATCTATATCAAACAAAGAATGAAAGACTAAGGCATTATAAAAATCAAGTTTGGGATTTCATGGAAATTTTTGATGCATTTAATATATCAGTGGTTCTAAGAGAATATAATGATAGAGTTGATTCATTGGTTGTTTCAATCACTTTCTTGATTCCTCGTAAAGATTTTCAAGGAAACAAGTATACCATTGAGTTGGTTTTTTGACCCAGTATTCTTGATAATGTTAATCATTGGAAAGTTTTTAATAATGATGAGCAAGTCATCTCAGTCTTGGGGAAGGTGGAAAATTTTAGTGAGTTATATTTTGAAGGAAGTGATTCTAGCCCTCAAGAATCAATTTTTGAAGTTAATGAGGAAATTGGTGAAGAAATATTGTAGATAAAAGGGAATAAGATTCCTAAAGGGTTGGTATATTCAGAAAGACTTTTTGATAAGCATGATCAATTCATCAAACATCAAAACTCAAAATTTAATTCATCTGTAAAAATTAAACAAGTTAATTTAAGAACAAAGAGTGACCCCAAAATGATAAATATTGGGAAATGTTGCTCATCAGAAGAAAGAGAAAAGTTGGTGACTCTTCTACATCAATATATTGATGTATTAGCATATTTATATACTGATATAAAATATTTTCTACCTAAGGAAGTGCAACATGATATTCCTCTCAAGCTTGGATCTCAGCCTCACAAGAAAAAATAGTGGCAGTATAATCCCAAAATATCAGGTACTATCCTTGCTAAAATTCAAAAGATGGTGAATGCTTACATTATCTTTCCTATACATAAATAGACATGGATAAAAATATTGTTCTTATGAGGAAAAAGAATGGAGAGATCCACATTTGTGTTGACTTCTAAAATTTGAATCAATTGTCACTTAAGGATAATTACACATTGTTAGTAATGGACCAAGTATTGGAAGCTATGACTAGTTCAGAGATGTTGTCTATGTTAGATGGTTTATTAGGATACAATCACGTGGAGGTTCATGATGAAGATCAACATAAAATAGCCTTCACTACTCCATGGGGCACTTTTGCATATCACAGAATGGATTTTGGATTGATTAATGTTGGTTTTACTTTCCAGAGGGATATGGACTTATATTTTTGAGATATAATTGATAAGTTTATTATGGTTTATCTAGATGACCTAACTATTTTCTCAAAAAAACATCACGGTCATTGTGACCATTTATAGCAAGTGCTTGAGAGATGTTATGAGCATAGGATATCCCTTAATCCCAAGAAATCCATTTTTGGGGTTACAGAAGGTAAGCTCCTTGGACACATTGTATCCAAGGAAGGGATCAAGATTGATCCTAAATAGGTCAAGTCAATTAGAAATATTACTTTGCCATCAAGTAAGAAAGGAGTACATTCCTTCTTTGGGAAGGTGAATTTCTTGCAGAGATTTGTTCCTAATTTTGTTGAGAAGACACGCCACATTATTGATATAATAAAAGGAAAATCAACTTTATGTTGGAAAACATATGTAGGAAATGATTTTCATGAAATTAAGGAAGCCATTGCACTTGCTTTTATCTTAGTTTGCCCTGATTATACCAAGAACTTCATTATGTATAGTTATGCTTTTGAGCATACCTTATCCACAATCTTGGTACAACCAAATGGAAAATGGATTGAATCTCCTATAGCATTCATGAGATACCCTTTGAAGGCTCATGAGGTCAAATATTCATCCATGGAAAAACATGCATATGTGATGGTGAAAGCAGTCAGCATTTCAGGTACTACATCCTCAATTCTCACACCATTAAATTAATACCAGATTCTACTATTAAGTTTATTTGAATCAACAAGAATTTGGAGGTAAAATAGGTAATCGTATCACTAAAATCCACGAATATGATATGGATATCAAGCATACAAAAATTTTACGTGGAAAAGGTTTATGTCAACTCATGGTAGAGACCAATTTAGAAGAAGCACCTAACAATGAAGAAGACATAGAAGATCTTCCCATAGTCTTTTTCGTGAGCATAATGAATGAATGGTATTATGAAATTGCTCATTTTCTCACATATGGAGAATGTCCAGAACATTTGTCTTACAAAGAGAAGAGGACAATCAAGCTCAAGGCTAAAAATTTCATCCTTTGGGATAATGGTTTCTACAAGCATAACATTGATGGAATTTTTCTAATATGTGTAGATAAGGAACAAAAAGACAAGTTGTTGGAATATTTCCATGATTTAGCATGTGGAGGACATTTTTTAGGCCCAGTCATAGCTCATAAGATCTTATGAGCTAGATATTACTGTCTAACACTTTTTTAGGATGCATAAGCTTGGGTGCATAAATATTAGAAGTGTTAGCAGTTTGTGGGGAAACTCAAGTTAGCAGCCTTACCTCTCAATCCTATATTCATTGAAGAACATTTTTAGAAATGGGGTATTGATTTCATTGGTACAATGAACCCATTGTCAAGTGCAGGTCATAGTTATGTTCTCATGACTATAAATTACTTTACCAAATGGGTGGAGGTAATTCCAACCAAACAACTTTAGAGGTTGTCTATAACTTTCTCAAAGAGAATATCATCAGAAGATTTGGTGTGCCAAGTAAAATTGTAACTAATAATGCTACTTGTTTCACATCCCATGAGATGACTTAGTTTTATTTTGAATATGGGATCATTTTGTCTCATACTTCTGATTACTTTCCTCAAGGAAATGGTCAAGCCAATTTGAGTAATAAGAATTTGGTAACTATAATGAGGAAGTTGGTAGAAGATAATTAGAATATGTGGCATAAAGCATTATATGATGCATTATGGGCTGATAGTATCACTCCTAAACAAGTGATTGGTATGTCTCCTTTTCAACTTTTATAGGGATTGAATTTGGAAATACCCATGACATTAGAGTTATCTACTCTCAGATTGGCTAGGGAAATTGAAGATGAAACATTTAAAAGTTCTTTAGGCCAATGCATTATGTACCTTGCTGAGATAGAGAGCAACATACAAAATTAATGGATCAAATTATGTACCTTTCTAGGTCCTTTTATCATTCATCAACTTAGTGGAGAACATAATTTCTTCTTAGCATACCTGGATGGAACACCATTACCACTGCCCTACATTGGGCAACATCTAAAACTTTTCACTCAGTGAAGTTCCAGATAAGTTTGTACATTTTTTATATATTTGTATATTCTTTTTTATTTTATTTTTCATCTTATCTATCACATAACTGCATGGCCTAATGGATAAATTCACTTAGAGTTCTGGGATTCTTTTTCCTTCAAGTGTTTCAAAGAATGTTTAAACGAAATTCCCCAATCAGAGTTAGTTGTTATCCTTGAATTTAGCAGGTTCAATTCAAGGGATAATTCCTATGAAACTAGTCTATTTCATAGCCCATTATCTCTAAGCACGTAAAACTAGGTAAATATATACCTTTTTATATTTGTTTTTCCCAAGAAAGTTAATCTTTTTAGGGAATTTTGCATCCCATGTAGTTTAGAAAATTTTATTTGAACTACACTTTATTTCTTTTTATGTTGTGTCAGAGAATTTTTATGACCTTGCATGTGTTTTGTGCAAAGTCAGAGATTTTTTTTGATTTTGCATATGTAATGGTAGAGAATTTTTTTGAATTTGCATGTGTAATGGTATAGAATTTTTTTAATTTTGCACATGTAGGAGTGCTATTTTTCTCTAACTTTGCACGTGTAAATTCAAAAAAAATCTTTGCTCTTACATGTGAGCCCACCATTACTTTGATAATTAATATGTATTAATTACCATTCCTATATATATATAACCCTTATAATTTGTATTTTTACCATTGTCTTTTCTCTTTCCTCATTGTTTTTAGGCTCATGTGCATCCCTCCTCACCATTTTCAAATCCCCTTATTCTCCTCATCATTTTTCATCGATCGATATAGCTCATCTATAGATTCATCCTCATCAAATTTTTGGTTAGTTATTTATTTTGTCATTTTTTTATTCTTGTTTTAGTTTTAGTTTTCATTATCCTTTTTCTATTTCTTTATGGTTGTCGTTTTGGATCTATCTTATTTTTATGAGACAAACTAAACCTTAAGGGGCAAGTCAAATATTTTTCTTTGATGTGAACCCTAAAATCCAATCACCTCAACTTTTTCCTCCTCAGAGAATCTTTTTTGAGTTACACATCTCTATTCACCCGAAGGTGTATTTCAAAGAATTTTCTCTAAAAGTGCACATTGCACTTTTTTCTATGTACTTCAGAGAATCTACTCCAAAGTGCACATCACTTGATGAACTTCAAAGAAAACTATTTAAAGTGTATATTACTGATTCCCTAGTGCACTTCAGATACTTTTCTTTAAGGTACACTTCAGAGAAAATTCTTCAAAGTGCATGTAAACTAGTCTCTCTCATGTAGTTCAGAGAATTTTCTCTGAACTACATCCAACCTTTTCCCATATAGTTTGGAGAAAATTATTTGAATTACACCAAAGTTATTATTCATCATGTATTTTGGATAATTTTCTCTAAACTACACATTTCCCAAAAATGACAAAAAAAATGCAAATTTTGGATAATTAAATTTTCTTACTTGCACTCATCTGATCAATGTCAGACATCTCTCCAAATAAGAATACAATGAAGTAAAAGTATCAAGGTGTTTTCCCATTATCTAAAATTGATTCAAATGTGGATCAAATTAGAGATACAATGATTGGTCATGTAGATATGGTTGAATTTTTATAGAGATTTGGAAGAGAACCCATTTTACCTCATATGCGACTAGTACTTAACAGTGAAATCCATTTGGATACTACATTTCTAGTATCAGTATATGATTATGAACTCATCTTGACCATGGAAACACACTTTGATAAGGAAAGCAAATTGGTCAAGGATTTAGAGGGTAAGGTGATCATTCACCTTGATGAGTAATATTTTGATAAAAATTTTCACCTTTCTGAGATTGAAGAATATTTTGATTTAACTATGGAATCGACTCAAGAATACTATGACAAAGATATTGAGAAGTGTAAAAAACATATCAGTACCAAATGTCTCAAGACTCCTTGACCCACCATTGTTAGATGGCCCAAGTATTTATATCATAGTGACTTTTTGGAGGAGATGGTGGATTTGATTAATCTCCTCAGTAGAGTGAAAGGGTTGTCTACTTCAAACATTTTTTAAGAATAGATGTATCAATACATTCTAGTTATTAAAATAAATAAGAAAATAATATTTTGGGGTAAATAAATTAGTGATGTTATTTGTCATCATCTCTCTAAGGTAGCTGCTTCACTCAAGTTTTATATGACTTCATATCTTGTGTATATTACAACTAGTATGAAGTCTTTCTTGGGTCTAAATTATGTCAGTGAAAGGAAAATGTTCCTATATATGAGCATTATCCATAGATAACTCTAAAAGAAAGCATCAAACATTACAAAATATTTAATGTTACTTTCTTCTATACATTTATGTACACTCTTGACAAAGAACTTGAAAAGAGGAGAGTTTCAAACTAGGCATGGGCATAGGTTAATAGGGTTGGATATATTTTCTTAAAATTCCCAACATGTACATATATTAGGGTAGGAGGATTTGATGAACAACCTTACATGCTACCTATATACCCAAATGATGAACTAATACTAATTGAAATGTGTAAATAAGTGATGAACATGCATAAAAACAATTAGATGCTCACAAGAGAGGTTTCAAATTTCTAATTAGTATTGATTGGTACACAATTTCCACTACTCCAAAGGTTAAGACTATGGAAATTGAGATGTAGTGGATTATGCTTAAAAAATTCAAAAGTAGAGAAAACTTTGATTATAGAATGATGAAGGAGAGGCTCAAGTGTAATATCACTCATGTACACAAAATTGAAGATATTTGGGCAGAATGCATAACTAATGAATATATAAAGAGACTTGATTATATTTTCCTTACTACTGATCAAATTATCAATTTGGAATTGGAAAATATTCTTAAGGATTTGATAGATGATGGTAATGTATTGGATCCATCATATAAGTAAAATCAAGTGGCTTCAACTCCTCTCCCTTATATCCAATGGTTAGATAAAGAATCCACTTATATTAGAGACAAATTTCAACCTATTATTTCAAGAACTAATGCTTGGTTGGAATCTAAAGGAATTAATTTGAAATATTTTAAGACTAGTTTTGAGGAGTATGATGAAGAAACTATTAAGAAATGAGAAGAGCTGAGAACCAAAAATAAAGAAGAGCCTTCTACTTCCAAATAGAAGCCACAATTTGTGTTTTTTAGTAAAGGAAAGAAGAAAGGGAAAGAAGCAAGTGTTAATGAAAGTGCTCAAGTGGAGAAAAAAGAAGTCTCAATCACAGGTGAGGCACCACCTCAATCAACAATGTGACAAGTGCCTCAGCTAGTGCTTAGATAGCCTATAAAATTAGAGACTACTCAATCATAGGTTCCTTTGGATAAAAATTCTCAAGCCACAATTTCATAGGTAATATTTTACATAGTTCCTCCTATGAGTACCACTATACAAGTTGATCTTGTTCCTTCTCAAGTTGTTCTTTCACCTCCATCTTCACCTCCTAGTGCCACATTTTTCCAAGTTCCTTTGAAAGGTATATTAGACCAAGTTTTTGATTCTTTGTCAAATATACCCAGCCCTTCAAAGTCATCAGGATCCTTGACTAATTTATATTTCACCCAACAAGATATGGACAAATTTATGTCTATACCTTCCTCAAAGACAACAACTCAAGTTCCTACCACTCCAGTGTCTAAAATGTCTATAGGAATTAAATTGGTGGTCACTCCAATGTAAAATCCACCTGTTATTACTACAAACCCATTGGTTTAAAACCCATTACTAGATACCTCCATCACATTTTCTTCCATTCTACTTACTTGACAATCCATTGTCCCTCCCCAAGTTTCCCAAGCTTTAACATCTTCTATCTAAGGAGATCCATCTCCTCTTCCTCCTTGGATAGAATCCCAAACACCTAAGAAGAATAAGTGAGTAGTGGCTCCAAAAGATTTTTATTTTGGTCAGCTTGTGCCAATAAATCCCAAAATAGCAAAGAAAGCCAAAACTATGTCAAGGGTAATTTCTGAATCTAGGCGTAAGTATGTTAAAGTTATAGTGCCTCCTAAAGATAGAAACATTAAGGATATTCAAGCATATAAATATGTAATGGGATGAATATATCTCAAGAAAAAACTCATGAAGGTGCAATAGAATATCTACAAGCAGTAATGGCTTCCTTGATTAAGAGATATGATAAGGATAAAAAAGTCAAAGATCAACTCAATGTACAAGTGGAACAATTGAATTTCTTTTTACTAAAAATAACCCAATCTTTTGAGTCCATGGATCTTGTTATGCATGAAAATAATGAAAGAGCTATTCAACTTGCAAAAAAATTGGATCTTAGGGTCTTGCAGTCAATGCCTGGATTGAGAGATTAACAACACAAGGTACTCAAAGGTTGCATTCTACCATTGGATTTTTGAAAAACTTGAGTGAAATGAAAATATAAATTTAGAAAATAATTAAATCACTCACTCAAGATTTTGAGTTGACTAAAAAAAAATTTTATACATGGACTCATCTTTGTAAATTCAAACTGGAGCTTTTGGTTGAGTAGAAGGTCATTCCAAATAGGAAAATGTTCATTGAATATAGCGAAGCTATGAAGAATAAAAGAGAAGTTCTTGAGAATAGAATTAAAGATCTTAGATAAGCTAAATATATGTGTGATAATAAGATGTTATATCTTATAAATAAAATTTGAAAACTCCCCTGTCAAGTTAAAAATGATTCTCAAGAAATTCTTCCTATGGAGACTATTATTCAAGAATTTACATCTTTGCTCCAAACAAAGATTGAAAGGGGTACTTTCACATTGGAATCCATAAAAAATTTAATTTAACTTAAATTAATTTTGGATAAAATACAAATACTCATGGACAAGATCAAGGATTTACCTATTAACTTGGAAGATTCTATCATAAGGGTACTTATCATCTCTAAGAGTACATCTGGCCCAGATAACAATGAAGTCCAAGATATCTTGAAGAGATATGAGGAATTTGTAGATAAGAATAAAAAGGAATAAATTCTTATGTATAAGGAAACTTAGTCTATTTTTTTAATTTTCCATATGTAGTTTTGTTCAATGTAAATTACATGTAGGAAAAGTACACAGTCCTAAGTCGAATAGGACTCTATAAATGAACAAGTCAATGTATTTATTTTTTTATCATTTTTGTTCATATCTCCTCTATATAAATAATAGGATTATATTTTTGGAAAGAATCACCAGTTTTTATAGAGGGGAAATGCTACTGAATTGTGAAATAATTTTGAAACTTTGTGTTCATATTGTAAATCAAAGATTCATTCAATATAAGAAAATCAAGTGATCTTTCAAAATTTGTGTTTAAATATACGTGTGGTGTATTTTGAATGTTCTTATGTCTTTTCCATTGCATTTTATTTTTATTTGAGTGAATTTTGGTGTGAAATTTCTACAAGATGGAATGTGATACGAAGCTAATTTTAAAGTCTTTCAGCTACTTTTTAGTTACTAGGTTTATGTTCACATTGAAAGTGAATTACTGAGGAGACTTTGAGATGTCAGTTATTCTTCTTTGATAATTTTAATATTTTTTGGAAATAAGGTGAAGACTTTGGTCTACACTTTATTCTATCTTTTAATTTTACTCTACTAGTATTATTCTTGTTAATCTTTTGTCTAACAAATCTGAATATCAGCTATATTTGGTTCATCAAGTGATCTTATATTTTCAAAGTATATCACAAATAACAAAAGGAAGTTTGTGATTGAACATCAATTATAAAAAAAGAGAATTAGATATTACAACACCCACTATGATAAAATTATTATAAATAAGTGTAAATAATTAAGTGTTATGTTAGTTAACAATAAAAGGGAGCCTCCCCTTTCATTGAGGAGAGATTTTATCTCATCACACTATGGCTAAAATCACCATTTTGTTACAATTTTGTTGGTGATAAAATATTCACCCAAAAAAAATGAAGGAATCATTTTTCATAGTGGTTAGCATCTTATCATTTTAGTGCCAGCTAGAGTTTATAGTGCATACCTTGCACCAACTAGAAGATGGCTAACTAGCTCTCGAATCTTTAGGGAGACTTTAATATTTTGAGGAAATGTGGTATTTTTAGTGTGATATTTATGAATTCATGGATCTAGAAAGAATTATCACCAAAGTTCCATCTTGGCACTCAACATACACATTCCACCTTGGTGAAGATGCTCCTAAAGGCTATTTAAGAAGATTGAGCTAGAAGTAGGGGAGATGGAGAATTATAACAGAGCTCTAGCAAAATGAATTTGCTCTATATAAATTTATTTGGTATCCATTAGATTTAGGATTAGTATGGAAATCATGAAGGTTACATTTATAAGTACCCAAGCTCATTTTATGAGCCTCTAGGCCATTAAGTAGTATGAACTAGACATATATTCTACCATGAACTATATGCTCTATTTTGATCTATAATTAATGATGAAGATTGTTTCCTTAAATGATAATGATTATGATTATACATATTATTATTATTATTGGAATGTGTTATGATTTTAATGTCATATTTTAAATTTATTTATGTTAACTAATGTTCATGCATTTTTTTAGTTCACATCATTAATGGATTCCTTACAAACATTAATGATATCATCTATAACTCGCCTAAAGATTATGTAAAGAGTATGTGTCAAGTGTTCCTATCCTTGTTAGGAGAGTAAGTCTAGCATGATTATTTTGAGTGAAATTAGCATTTTGACCCTTCAAACACCTATATAACACTAGGTTTAATCTAACAAAGGCTTGTGCCCTTATGACACTAGGCTTAGTCCATGAAAGGATTGTGCTTATGGATCTACCCAAAGATTTTGATGAATTGATCAAGTCCCCTTATTGAAGCCTTATACCATGGCACAACTATCCCAATGCAAGCCTTGATTCTTTTTTAGCTATGCTTTAAGTGAGCACATAAGGCTTGTGACTTATGTGGATTGATGTTAGTTCAATTGAGTATTCAAATATTGAGCATAAAGGGAGTATCCCATGATTATGCCTAGTTGTAATAAACCAAAAACCAATTAAGACAATTTTATACACTATAATACAAAATTTTGGTTCTATCATTGGGACCTATGTTGAATTTTTTTATTATGATGGTATGATAGAATGATGTACCAAATTTATTTTGAAAACATCAAGTGTTGGCTATAACAGGTAGAACATAGCTTTTTATTGAAGAATACAACTTGAATATGATAAAATCCAAGAAAATGGGTTCAAAATAACCTATATGATGCTCTATATGAAGTATTTTTCTATGAGTTACCTAATCATGTGTATCGATGGTTATCTACATATTCAACCTGGTGCACCTGTTGCTCATAAATGGGAACCTGAGCATGTGTACCAGTGGTACACCTAGCACTATAGATGGGAACCTATTAGGGTGGATCTAGTTGCCTTATGTTTTTTCTACCAAATATTTCATGATAGCACTAAGGATAATCCCTAACATGCAACAACTTGAGATCCCAATCAAGACCATGGATCAAGACAGAAGTAAGATGAGGCACCAATTTATTCACCCTAAATTCAAGTCCACCAAAGATGAGTAAGATGATTTTGATAGGATGGAAATCCATCCCCTCTAGAGAGATATAATAAATGGGAGGATCTTTAACCTCTACTATGAAATGAATTTGTGCAAGGAGGGTGATGATCCTAGAAAGGATGATGATTTCCCCCTCCTAGTTGGCAATGAAGGGAAGGCTATGCCAAAGACATAGGAGAAGACTCTCCAAAATAAATGGGGAGAGAAACTTGAAGAGATCATTGAGTGCATTCAATTAAAATTTTCCTTTGAAGATAAAATGATACACCCAACTCCTAAGAAGTGCATGATGTTGGCATAAGAGAGTGTTTCCTCTAGAAAGAAGCATAATAAAAAGACTAAGGGACCCATTACATTCCCTAATAGAAATATTATGGAGATGGATAAAGAGGTAACCCTCATACCCAAAATAGAAGAGCAGACTAAAAAAGATAAAGCAGGGACATACATCCTACAAATAGAAGAAGGGAAAGAGGATCCAAGCACTAATGATATACGTGAAGTCCTATAAAGTGGCAAAACCATCATGCTTTAGGAAATAGAGGATTTGGTAAGCCCCTCATCTAATGAATAAGCCTTCATACTACCTCCACAAATAAAAGAGGAGAAAATAAGGGCTTGGAAGAAAATGGGTTTAAGCAAGGAGGAAATTAATAAGGAGTTATTGCTTAATGAAAAGTGGAGACTTGAAAAATAAAAAGAATTGGCCAAGGTAGAGAAAATGGCCCTAAAGGTTTCTATTAGTGTAGGGATAGTAGTCAAAATAGTCAATCAAGCACCAAGTGCCCCCACTAGGAAGGTAGAAGAAGTTGCAAAAGAGGCATACCTAAGTAATGAAGGGGTGATTAATGAAAAATAAAGTAATACTAGCACCTTAAAGAAAAAAATAGAGATAATGAAGGATCCCCACTAGTAAAAAGGTGATGTTATTACCGAAGGAATTTCCCTAGAGGTGAGTATTGACAAACCAAAAGATTAAGAAGTGGATAAGGGGAAAAGTCTAAGGAAGAAACCCCTAAGGATCAAATAGGTGTGTCTTCTAAGGAGAGTGCCGAAGAGAATGGTGGTGTTAATGAAGAGGAGGAAGTAAAAATAGATATGGTCATCATAACTAAGGATGACAAGGAGATTATCATAAGGGAGAAGGTGTAAAAAGGATGGGTGGATGAATAAATTTAAATGTATGACATTATGCCCCTAAGTCACCATGACTAGGATGTACAAATAACTCACATTTGCATTCAATCACTATATGGATGAACCTTAATTTGAGGCACCTAGATTGGCTACTTCAAGATTAGAAGAGTCTAATGAGGGGTAGGACTCCCTCCTTATTAACCTTAACACTATGAACCCAATCTAATATAGGAATGCATTGATTAGAACAACCAATAAAGTTTTGTGATGTAACATCATCAATGACAATAGGGAAATAAAATGTGAAAATATCCACAAAGAATCCAAGGATGAAGCACATGCCACTAAATTCAAGATGTAGAAACTCTATGAGTTCATAGAGAATGTTGAACCATCCATTTTGGTAAGCATTAATACTTCAGGCCTTTTAAAGGTCAATTAAATCTATGTGATGGTGGATCAAATGTTCCCAAGGTTAAAACCCAAGCCAACAAAGAAGAAGAAGATCCTAGCATCAAATTGTATAAATAACTAGCTAATAAGCTCTAAGAGGTAGAAGACCTCTTTGTTAAATTACAAGAGGGTGTAGATACAGTAGATGTTATCTTCTTAATCTTCTCCACCAAGCCTCAATTATAGGTGCATGCCTAAATTAAGCAAAGGATGAGAAGGGGAAGTTGATGGTACAAGTGTACTTAGCAAGTAGGTCAAAGTGGGTTTAAATAATTGGAAAATAAAAATTCTTAGAAATGAAACTAAAGATCAGTATCAGAACCTAGAAGCACTCTTTCATGATATATAGACAAAGACTTGTGAGTAAGGAGCAATCCTAGATGGGAGTATGGAAAAGGTGAAGGCCAATGTTTAGGCCTTCCTAACGGAATTGGAGAAGATGGATATGCTTACACTCACTATTACATCCTCTAAAATAGATAGTGTCATCAAAGAAATAAATCTCACCATTAAGGGATTTGAATACTTTAGGATTGAACTTAAAGAGAATGCACTCAAGTTCTATGCTCCAAAGAGCTTGATAGCCTAGTAAAAATATGGACTAAATTTTTTCTATGGGGTAATGTTGGGAACATTATTTCATTAGCTAAAGGATGCATGCCAAAATGAAATCCACATCCACATGAAGGAATAATTTTTAGTAGTGGTTAGCATTTTGGCATTTTGGTGCTAGCTAGAGGTTGCAGCACATACCTTGCACCAGCTACCAGGTGGCTAACTAGCTCCTAGATCTTTAGGGCATCTTTGACAATTTGAGGAAATGTGGTAGATATGATGTGATATTAATTAAGTCATGAATCTAGAAGGAATGATCACCAAAGTTATATCTCAACATTTGACGTTCACATCCCACCATGATGAAGATGCTCCCAAAGGATATTTAAGGAGCTTGAGCTAGAAGAATCAAGAAAGATGTAGAATTGTAGTAGAACTCTAGTAAAATGAAGTTTATCTATATACATTGCATAGGAAACCATTATATTTATTGGTATGGATTCCATGAAGGATCCTTGTATAAGTACCCAAGCTTTTTTGTGATCCTCTAGGTCATTAAGTAGTATGAACTAGACATATATTTTTCCATGAACTATATACTCTGTTGGGTGAATATTTTGTCACCAACTAACTGATGAGCAAAATAGGTCTCTTCAACCATAGCATAGGGAGATTGGTCAGCCAAATGTGCAAGTTTACCACATCATAGGTGGATAAATCTCTCCTCTCATCAAGGGGAGGTTCCCTATAAATATGAGGAGCTATATACTATATACTATATGTATATGTATATGTATATATATATATATATATAAGTAGAAAATAACACTCAGGGATAGGAATACACCATCCATTTCTCGATTTTTAGAGATGATGTTCATAGATAAAGGAGAAATCCTAGTGATAATACTAAAGGCACTTCTCTTCTTTCAGAAGTGGTCTTGCAATAGGGCGCATAAGTTCTTTCTGGTGGGTAACCAATAGGTAACAAGGGTGCAGTAACTAGTAAAATGAAGTGCAATGCAAAGTCTCCACCTCAACTACCTAAAGAGTGAAATACAAAGGATAATGGGGGCACAAATTCATCCCAAGATCCTTCGTATTTCACTCTTTGGGTAATTGAGGTGGAGACTTTGCATTACACTTCATTCTACTGGTTACTGTGCCCTTGTTACCTGTTGGTTACCCAGCAGAAAGAACTCCTGCACCCTACTGTAAGACCACTTCTGAAAGAAGAGAAGTGTTTTTAGTATTATCACTAGGATTTCTCCATTGTCTTTTAACATCATCTCTAAAAAAAGAGAGATGGATGGTTTATTCCTATCCCTGAGTATTATTTTTTGCTTATATATATAGTATATAGCTCCTCATATTTATAGGGAACCTCCCCTTGATGAGAGGAGAGATTTGTCCACCTCTGATGTGGTAAAACTACACATTTGGCTAACCAATCTCCCTATGCTATGGTTGAAGAGACCTATTTTTCTCATCATTTAGTTGGTGATAAAAATTCACCCAACAATTTTTTGGTGACTTCACTAAGGATAGAGCATGTAGTTTGAAGCCTTAAGCTTCAAGCTGAAGCAAGACCATTTCTTTCCCATTTTTATTATATAGTCTAGGAACTCCATGTTATACTAGAAGATAAAAAGCCCAAGGTGTTGTTAACCCTATTTATGAGTTCATATAGTAGGTAAATTTTGATTTGTTCCCTCCCCAACTTCAAGTTCAATGATCCAGGAGTGTTCCTCCTACCCATACCAGGTCACCAACACAAGGTAGAGATTCCTTTTCTAGTGGTAGCAAGGCTTTGCCTATACATACTCCACCTAGATTTATCATCCCCACTATCCATAATCAAATCATGGTGGCTCAAGGCCCTTGGGATAACTCTTTTGGTCCACTCAATCTTACTCCTCCTCTACATGAGCTACCACATAGTTCAAGGAAGAATTTCCCCAAATTCTTTGGTGATGGGAGAGTTCATCCTGATGAACATATTTTAGCCTTCAACATAGCATATGGCATGATAGGTGTGGAATTTGAAGACGTAGCAGTCAGGCTATTTGTGGAAACATTGCAAGGTGCTGCTATAGACTAGTTTTACCATCTGTAGACTCAGTCAGTGACTGATTGGGACACTCTTAAAGCTAAATTTGAAGCTAGGTTCAAGCTTGAAGAAGATGTGCATGCCTTGCTGGCCCAACTCATATAGATGAAGAACGAACCTCATGAACCTATGAGGGAATTCATTGCCAAGTTTGATAAGTTGAGGAATTAGATTCATATAATTTCTTAGCCAACACTTGAGAACCTTAAATGATTCTTCATCAACTCATAGCTGCCTGAAGTGAGTTTTCTACTGAGATGAGATAGCCACATAGACCTTGTTGCTGCTCAAGATTTGTCTACTAAGGTAGAAGATAAGGAGAGATCCTAATAGAGTTAAATCCTCTTCATCTTTTGAATACTCACCTATAGCCACTACTAATCCAATGGTGCAAAAGCTGGCAAATGAATTGCTAGCTCTTAGAAAGAAAATGGCACAAGGGATGTCATCTACTCCTTCATATAGAGATATACCAAGAAGGACATTCCCCACTCAATCATACCAAGGCCATGCTACCAAGAATCAAGGGAAGCTAAATCATCTTCCTCCCCCTCAGGGGAAATTAGCCATTGAAGTACCTCCAACCAATTCAGTAGTCAGATATCTTGAAGCAAAATCAAATTTCTCCTTCTAGCCTGAGTTTAACCTAGAAGATGATGCTAATCTCTTCACAAAGGGAGAAGAAGAATTAGCTGGTGACTCTAACATTGGTTTCCTGACTTACCAAGATGAATCCAAAAGTGAAGGTAAAACTACTGATGGAACATACATTGTATTCACTTGATCTTAGAACCAGTTAGCCCAACAAGTTGATAAAGAAAAAATAGAGGAGTAACCTCAACCAAAAATTTCAATTGCTAAGCAGGGATCCACTCTGCCTTTCTATCCAAAGGACCTGATGATTAAAAGAAAGGTAAGTACATCAAACATCCCTACACCTTCTACTTCAAATTCATAGACCAATCCTCCCCCTCCCAAAAACCAAAAGGATGAACTCCCATCCTCTGTTCTTAGTTCATTTCAGAGATTTGACATAATTGACCATATAAAGAAAATCAAAATTCAAATGTCTAAATTTGAATTCCTGTAATCTAACCCCAAACAGTTAGATAAGTTGGTCTAATGTGTAAAGAACCAAGTTGTCCCTATAGAACAAGAAATTATGAAGGTAACTCATGATCCCCCCAAGAACACATCCACCAAGAATAACCTTGTCATTACTCCTATTTATCCTAGGAGGACTAAACCATTTTATGTCTCCCTACTAATAAATGGACACTATCTAAACAATTGCATCATAGATTCTAGTGCATCTTACAATGTCATGCCTACCAAAGTGGTAGAATCTCTTAGTCTCACATTGGCCAAGACATTTGGGAGATGTTTCTCCATGGAGAACAACAAGTACAACTACTAGGATAAATCAAGGATGCCCAATTTTCATTTGCAACATTCCCAAATAAGAGAATCAAGATGACTATCCTAGTGGTCGATGTCCCAGCATCACATAGCATCTTTCTTAGGAAAAATATCTGCAAGGATGTTCATGGTGAATTAATCATGGACCTATTCAAGGCAAGAATCCCAGTCAAAGGTGTAATGTAGAGATTATTCCTTGAGAAGGAAGCAAAATATGTGGTCACTCAAACATCAACGCCTAAAGCTCAAATTATGTTTGAGTCTTCATGCATGGGTAATTACTTTTTATCCACAAAGGAAGTCCATGAGGCATCTGATGAAATTCCTAAATGTGTCAACCAAAAAATTGGTTTAGATGAAATAGTAGAAGGATTGGTGGAGCACAATGCAAGTGCAGAAGAATCTCCCCCTCCAAATGAAGAAGAACCTAAGGAAAAATTACTATCTGATGAAGTATGGATTCTAGAATTTGATGGTAGCTACTCCTCTACTAGTTTAGGAGCTAGGATTGGGTTGATATCTCCTCAAGGAGATATTTTTCCTTCTTCATACTAGTTGTAGTTTAGCAACACCAACAACACAACTGAGTACAAATCTCTATTACTTGGATTAAAGGATGCTCAAGACAAAGTCATCAAACTCCTTCATGCCAAAGGAGATGTTGAACTAGTGGTTTGTCATGTAATGAACCTGTATCAAACCAAAAATGAGAGATTGCACCACTACCACAATCTAGTCTAGGATCAAATAGAGAGCTTTGATGCTTTCAACATCTCTACCATAACTAGGGAATTCAATGACTGAGTTGATGCACTAGTTGTTTTAACAACTCTCTTGGTTCCTCACCCTAATTTTAAGGGAGATAAGTACACTAGTAAGTTGGTCTTTTGACCAAGTGTGCTTGACAATGCCAATCATTGGCAAGTGTTCAATAGTGACAACCAAATCATTGCCTTCTTGGAGCAAAAAAATAGCTTTGAATAGCTTCATTTTGAAGGTAGTGAGCCTTAGAAGCTTGAACCAGCCCCTGAATCAAGTGTAGATGCAGGTGAAGAATTATTGAAACTTAAAGGAAATAAAATCCCAAGAGGCTTGGTTTCCCTTGAGAAGTTGTTTGACAAACATGATCGGTTCATCAAATAGTAGCAGATAGATTAAAGCTCCTCCTAGGAGTGTGATCATGTAAATCTGGGTACCAAAGAAAATACCAAGATGGTGAACATTGGGAAGTGTTGCACTCAGGAAGAGAAGTTCAAATTTGCTGCTCTACTCTACCAATACTTGGATGTCTTAGCATACTCCTATGATGATCTGAAGTCACTCAGGCCTAATGAAATTCACCATAAAATTCCTCTCAAGGATGATTCGGTGCCTTACAAGAAAAAATTTAGGTAGTACAATTTAAAGATATCAAGTACTATTTTGTCAAAAATATAGAAAATACTGAATGATAGGATAATTTTCCCAATCTATCATTCCACATGGATTGCCAACATAGTACCTGTGAGAAAAACTAATGACAAAATTTGCCTCTGCATGGACTTTAGGAATTTTACTCAGTCATCCTTAAGGGATAACTATCCTCTGCCCATCATGGACCAAGTTCTTCAGAAAATGACTAGTTTAGACATGTTATCAATGTTGGATGGCTTCTCAGGGTACAATCAAGTTGAAGTTGGTGAAGCAGACCAGCATAAGATTGCCTTCACCACACCTTGGGGCACCTTTTCCTATTGAAGGATGCCATTTGGCCTGATAAATGCTGGCACCACTTTTCAGAGAGCAATAGACCTTGTTTTCAAATATGAAATGGGTAAGTTCATTATAGTGTACCTGGATGATTTAATAGTCTTTTTCAAGCATCATCCTGATCATGTGCACCATTTAAAACAAGTGCTAGAATGGTGACACTAGAATGGCATTTCTTTAAATCCTAAGAAGTTTGTTCTTGGGGTAACAAAAGGGAAACTTCTTGAGCACATTGTGTCCTAAGAAGGCATAAAGATTGACTCAGATAGATTCAAGTCCATCTAGGAACTTAATCTACCCACAAGTAAGATTGCAGTTCACTCTTTCTTTGGAAAGGTGAATTTTTTATGAAGGTTCATCCCTGAGTTCATTGAGAAGACTCACCACATTGTGGACATGATGAAGGGCAAAGCTACTTTTCAGTGGACTATAGAAAGCAAGTCAGTATTTGAAGACATCAAGACAGTTATTGCCCATGCCCTAATTTTGGTTTGTACAGATTATACCAAGGATTTCATAGTGTATAGTTGTGCTTTTGAACACACACTTTCAACAATTTTGGTTCAATAAAACAAAGAAGGTGTGTAATCTCCCATTTCTTTCATGATTTGTCCTCTTAAAGCTCATGAGTTAAAGTACTCAAACATGGAGAAGCATGCTTATATAGTGGTAAAGGTAGTGAAGCATTTCCACTTTTACATCTTGAATTCACACACTACTACCCTGATTCCTAACACCACAGTCAAATCCATATTAACTTAGCAAGATTTTTGAATGAAAAAAGGCAATTAGATTTTTAAAATCTAGGAGTTTGATCTAGTCATCAAACCAATGAAGCTGGTGTAGGGAAAGGGCCTGTGCCAATTGATTGTTGATAATAGACCTAAATAAATAGAGCATGTAGAAGAAGAAATTGAAGACATGCTTATAGTCCTCTTTATCTCCACCATGAATGAGTGGTATTCAAGTATTGCTCATTTTCTTACTTATGGTGAGTGTCCTACTCACCTATCTCATAAAAAAAGGAGGACTATCAATTTAAAAGCTACCAATTTTTTCCTCTAGGACAATAGCCTGTATAAGAGGAGCCTTGATGCAATGTTCCTTCGCTACATGGATAAAGAGTAGTAGGGCCAACTTTTGAAGTCCTTCCATAATCTAGCCTATGGAGGACATTTTTCTACTCTAGTAACTACCCATAAGATTTTGTGAGCCAAGTATTACTGGCCTACACTATTTCAAGATGCATACAAATGGGTACAAAGGTGTGAACTATGCCAACAGTTTGTTAGAAGACCCAAATTAGCTGCTCTACCTCTTAAGCCAGTGGTGATAGAAGAGGCATTTCAATAATGGGGAATTAATTTCATTGGTGCTGTAAACCCATCTTCAAGTGCTAGACATGATTATGTCCTCATAGCCACAGATTACTTCACCAAGTGGGTGGAAGGTATTCCAACCAAGCATGATGCTTCAGAAGTAGTGTGCAATTTCCTCAAGGAGAACATCATTTCTAGGTTTAGGGTCCCAACCAAGATTGTCATAGACAACATAGCTTGTTTCTCTTCCCAAGAGATTACTCAATTCTATTTTTACTATGGGATTACCCTCTCACACTCTTCTAATTATTTTCCATAAGGGAATGACCAAGCTAAATTAAGAAACAAGAACCTAGTGACTATCATCAAGAAGCTGGTAGATGATAACTAATGAACATGGCATAAAGTATTAGTTGATGCTTTATGGGTAGACAAAATTACACCCAAGAGGGAAATTGGTATGTCACCTTTCCAACTTCTTTATGGTCTTAATGTTGAGATACCAATCACCCTAGAATTTCTAACACTAAAACTGGCTAAGGTGGTTGAAGATTAGACATATGAAATCTCCATCGATAAGAGGATCATGTGCTTGATTGAGCTGGATGAGCAATAAACTATGGTGGTGGACAGAATTGCTACACATCAAAGTTTGGTGAAGAAGCTCTTTGACCAGAAAGCAAAAAACTATGATTTCTAAATTGGAGATCAAGTCCTGTTGTGGGACAAGATAAGAGAACCAAAGGGATTACATGGGAAATTTGACTCCCTTTGGAGAGGCCCATTTACTATTCATCATCTCAATGGTGAAAATAATTTTTTGTTAAAGTATCAAGATGGAACACCCTTTTCTGTACCTCACAATGGGTAGTATTTGAAGCACTTCAATTCTTGAAGTATCAGATAAGTTCACCTATACATATGTATATTTTTATAGTATTTTTTTCTATTTTTTATATAGTCTTTGTTTCTATAGACTTAGAAGAAAATAAGGCTTTGAAGAACAATGGAATGAACCATTGAACCATTGAACCATTGAACATTGAACCAAAATGGTTCAATGGGTTCAACAAGTTCAATGGGTTTAGAGAGATCAAAAGACTTAGAAGAAAAGAAGGCTTCAAATGCAAGATTGAACTATTGAACCATTGAACCACAGTTAGTTCAATCGGTCAGTTTAAAGAACTACCCCAAAACCAAAAGAACAAGTGCCCTTGTGGAGGGCAGGGAACATTAGTTGAAAGATCAAAGAAAAGGCCAAAAGGGTAAGGTTTCCTTTAGATTTTTGTCTATATAAATTACCAAGTAAAGGAACCAAAGTAATTCCTTCGAAAATATTTTTTGTGAAAGAATTTCACAAAGACAAGGTGAATTCCTTTGGACAAAAATTCTGAAGGAATTCACTTGAAAGGAAAAGCCCAAAGAAAAGTGGACAAGGCAAAGGAAAGGTTTCCTTTAGATAAAATGTCCAAAGAAATTCCTTCAGACATTTTGTTCGAAGGAATTAAGCTAAAGGAATTAACCTGAAGACCGCTCAAAGGACCCCAAAGGTTAGGTACCCTTATGGGGGGCTCTCAGCACCAAGAAAATGGACCTTTCTCAAAGACCCGAAGGGACACCTTCCATTCGGGGTGTTCCAAAGACATAAAGCCAAAGGAATTTCAAGGCTTCAAAGGGACTTATAAAAATAAAGGAAGTAATGGAACAAAGAATGAACCAATGAACCAATTGAACCTTGAACCAAAAGAGTTCAAAGTGTAATGGTTTACAAGTTCAATGATTCAAAAGAAGCTCCATACAAAGGAAAGAAGTGGAAGATTCCAGAGACTGATTCAAAGAGATGGTTCAATCAAAGAGCAGAGAAGTGAATGAACCAAGGAAGTGATGGAACAAAGGAACCAAAAAAGATTGCCTGAACCATTCAACCATTGAACTAATGAACTTTTGTAGGTTCAAAAGTTCATGGTTCAAAAAACCAACAACCATTGACGTCCCATGGACATCAAATTTAAGGTAATGGAAAATCCATTAATTTTCAAATGTGGCATGAAACTTGAAAAATAAACCAAGTGACCAGCTCAAAAGAGAGCCTGAGAGCTCAAATTGCTACAAGGAAGAGAGAACAATATGAAAAGATCAAAAATATCTATAAGGGAGTTATTTCTAGTAGGTAAAATAGTCCACCAAGTAGACTTTTGAGCACACCAAATCAAGGATGTGGCCTATTTTTATTCCATAAAGTAAACACAAAGTGGACAACTACACAAAGAAGAAGGAAAGGACCAGACAACCTATACTTTGGAGGAGACATATGAGATGAATTGGCACTCCACAGTTAAGGCTGATGCACTATTCCAAATATGACCCCTTGATAGAACTAAAAATGCATTCAATTCATTGAATGTAGTATGGGCCATTCCATGGAACAAAGAGTTGAGCCTTTCTTGGCTGCCATATATTGTAAACTCTTATTTTATGAAAAGGAGATCTCTTGATTATAGAAGGAAAACTCTAACCAAATTGAAAGGTGACTACTGAGACTTTGAGCTTAGATTGTTGATCATATTAATTTATCTAAATGAGAAATTAAGTTAATTTCAAACTTTGTGCTATTATAGCTTGTGTTATTTTAGGAAATTGTTCTTATGTCCATTTCCTAGGAGCATTCTTGTTTATTTAATTTAACAGGCAAAACTAGTGGAAGTAATTAGGAAGGTGTCCTGAAGCCAATAGTGGAAAGACTTTGTGTTGTCACCATTATCTTTAGTGTGTTTTTATTTTATTTCCATGTAAATGATCTTGGGATGACTTTGTGCCCCATTATCCTTCATATTTCACTCTTTGAGTAGTTGAGGTGGAGACTTTGCATTGCACTTCATTTTGCTAGTTTGTGCCCTTGTTACCTATTGGTTACCTACCAGAAAGAACTCTTGTGCCCTACTGCAAGACCAATATTGAAAGAAGAGAAGTGCCTTCAATATTATCACTAGGATTTCTCTTTTGTCTATGAACATCATCTCTAAAAAAAGAGAGATGGATGGTGTAGTCCTATCCCTGAGTGTTATTTTCTGCTTATATATAGTATATAGCTCCTCATATTTATAGGGAACCTCCCTTGATGAAAGGAGAGATTTTTCCACCGCTGATGTGGTAAACTTACACATTTGGTTGACCAATATCCCTATGATGTGGTTGAAGAGACCTATTTTGCTCATCAATTAGTTGGTGACAAAATTTCACCCAACATACTCTATTTTGATTTATAATTAATGATGAAGATTATTACCTTAAATCATAAAGAGTATGGTTATACATCTTTCTAATTGCTATTATAATGTGTTATGATTGTAATGTCATATTTTAAATTTATTTATGTTAAGTAATGTTCATGCGTGATTCTAGTTTGCATAATTAATGGAGTCCCTACAAATGTTAATGACATCATCTGTAACCTGCCTAAAGATTAATTATAGAGTTTGCACCAAGTGTTCTTATCCTTGTTAGGAGAGTGAGTCTAGTATGAGTATTTTGAGTGAAATCAGCCTTTTGACCCTTTAATCACCTATACGACACTAGGCTTAGTCTAACAAAGGCTTGCACCATTATAACACTAGGCTTAGTCTATGAAAGGCTTGTGCCTATAGATATACCTAAAGATTTCAATGAATTGATCAAGTTCCCTTATTAAAGCCTTTTTACATGGTACAATTAGACCAATGTGGGCCCTATCTCCTTCTTAGTTGTGCTTTAGGTGAGCACATAAGGCTTGTGTCTTATGTGGATTTATGACATCATACCCAAGTTTTCAAATGTTGAGTACAAAAGGAGAATCACATACTTGTGCTTGATTATAATAAACCAAGAACTGATTAGGACAAATTTGTATAATTTTCTACAACATGATTCAAATCACTAGCTAGTTTAGGATTGCTAAAAAACTCAATACTGGTTGGCACGTGTCCCTAGTCTACTGATTTCAACAATGCATAAATAAATAAGTGTAAGGATGAACATGAAGTCTAGATAAATTTTAAATGACTGACTATAATTTATACTAACCTTAAGATAAATTAACATATATATTAAAGAGAGAGAGAGAGAGAGAGAGAGAGAGAGAGAGAGAGAGAGAGAGAGATAGGGTATGTATAAAGGAAATATGAGCTCATTTTATACAGAAGATAGTTTTGGTTTGATTGAGTGGACAAACCTCTTAAGAAACCAATCCTTATTTTTCCAACATAGAAAAACTAGAAAATAGGGAAGGTATAAGAGTATGAGGACAAACAAGCTATGTAAAAGAGTAAAATAAAACCATCATATACATGAGAAAGCAATGAATATCAATCATAGAGCTTTTGTATAATAGATAATTCATGAAGCACAAAACTAATATTCAACTATTTTCATACAAACTAAAAAAAATCCATCAAATTGATTCAACTCATGCTCAAATAAAAAATAAACTATGAAAATAAGAAATTACAAAGGTAATAAAATGGCAAAGTCATCTACTTTAGCTCTTAATTTTAAATGCACTATCCCTCATTTAAATAGATAATTGGTCTAATTTAAGCCATTCAGTCCATACAATTATGAATCCAACCACCTAATAGGTGGTTTGAGGTCATAAGTGAGTCGTGTCTACCTCTGCTCAATTTTGAAATGATCCACACACAATCCCAATGGAATTAGGATAATGTCCCTAGTAACTAATTTTATAATAGAATTTTGGGTGGTTGGAGTCATTGAAGACCTTTTCATGCTAGCTAGTTGGCCACACTCTACTCAGTCATGATCATACCTAATAAAGATGGCTTAATATTGTTTATGCCCTGACTCGATCCCAATGTCCATGCCATATATTATAGTTAATACTAGTATTTCATCTACCTAAGAGCTTGTACCCCGGTAGATGATCTTGTACCCCATGGTCCCTTCAGTTATTAAAAGAAAACATTATTCATGATTGTGTCAGTCTGAGTGGGATTACAGTTCCATTTTTGGGTTTTGATAGCTTAAACATGAAAACAAGAAATAAAAGTGTCAAGTTTAGGCTTGGGTTTTATTCATGGAGGTCCATGTATCTTCCTCATGTAGGTCTTTCCATATGTCTAATCCTCACTAATTTATAAGATCTAGAATGTCATTTATCTATCAAAGTCTTAACACATGTAAATTTCCCATTAACTCGCAGGGTGTTGTGTGTCTAGACCTCCTTGATTTTTCTACTTCCTAGATGTGATGGGAGATTTACAAGTGGAAATATCCTATTTACTGATAACTTAGAGGCCTTTCAATTTTATTTTCATGCTCTAGCTACTTTAGAGCCCTCAGATCATGCCACATGGTTTGATCCTATAGACTCACCTAGTATCATCCCTACCATACTACTTCCATTTGAGTCAGAGATGGAAAGAAGATGATGCCACATGGAATCATCATATTCACATGAAAGGTCACCTACTTTTTTGATATATCTTAATCATCTCAAGGGCCTATATCCCTAATAACATGCCACATGGCATGATCCTATGCACTTGGAGGGTCAAAGGCTCTAGTTTTTGGTCTAATGTTTTTAACAGGAGTGGAGATTTTAGAAGATGACAAGTGGCATTTCTAATTTAATATATGCCTATGGACAAAATATATTTATTAGCTTCTAAAAATAAAACTAGTCATTAGAGCCCAAATTTAGATTTACAATTTGACTAAAGTAAAAAATTTCAAATATATCAAATGAACAAAGGGATTTTATTGACGACAAAAATGATCTTAGTTAAACAGATGAAATGATTAAACTCTAAGATCAAAAATTATAGACAAAATCATCTCACTTTAAATTAAAATTGGCCATGCCAAATACCAAATAGAGTAGATAAATAGACATTTTTAATTCAAAACAAGGTGAGTTAGGCCAAAATAACAAGTAGATAACCCTTCCTCTAGAATTCAATCATGTAAGTAATATAAGCACAAGTACCAATTTTAAGGATGAAATTGCATAAATTTATTAACCTATGGACTCAAAAATGATCAAATTATAGGTCAAATTATCATTAACTAAAGGATCAAAATGAGATATTGAAATAATTCAAAAATGTGTAAAGTCTTTAGTACAGTCTCAGGTCTAACAGTTTTGATGGGCCAAACAACCAATAAATTTATGCTCATAAAATTTTGATGTGTGTGTTGTCATGTTATCCAACTACTAGTCCATGCCTGGCATCTATTTCCTTACTTGAGGTTTAACTTAATGATTACTTGGATTGATGACCCAAATATGTTCAATAAAATAGGATCTTGATAATTGTCTATATCTCATTTACTTATAAGGCTCATAGACATACTGATAACCTTGAGGCTTCAGATGAATGGGATCGTGTCATGTATTTAATGGGACTGAACACCAAAAATAAGCACACAAACTACCCTAAGGGGTTTAGGGTTTATTAGGGAAATAAAGGTCTCAAGGTAATAATGAGACAATATCACACCATGTGGCATGATCCCACACATCCAAAAGGTTAAGGGGCCATGGTCATGGTCTTATGAATCACTATGAGGTGAGTAATTGGGATCATGACACTTGTTAAAATCTTAGTTGTTCGAGAGACTTAGGGTTAGGATGATAAACTAAGGGGACCTACTTACCTAAAGGGTTTAAATAAAATACTAAGCCAAAAAAGACCCAAGGAAGTGATTAGGTGAGAATTTTTAGTCTATATTTGAAAAATACAAACATAAAAAATGACTAAGTAAAAATTAATGTAAAATTCATTTTTCATTACTACACATTGCATAAGCCAAGAGTGAATTCCTATGTAGTATATATAAATTTACATTATTAAAATAATTGTATAGCTTGATGCAAGTTTTCAAGATGATTATGTCTCATTTATTCATGTGAAATTTGATTTGAAGAGTGGACACTAGCTAGATTTGGTCATTGAGAAGACACAAAACTCAATGCATTGGTCAGTTTTTTATGGATACACGTTTAACACATGAGATGTAATTTCATGTTAATTTATTCACCATTATATTATCCTTACATTATTATACTATTATAAAAGTTTTAAGGATAAAAAAATTTATTTACCCCTTTAAAATTAGCTTTGAAGAGTGTGCATTGGCTAATTTTGATAACTAGAATGATACATAAGTAAAAATTAGTACAAAATCTAGTTTTTATTTCTAATAATTCACCACATGTGAAGGAATTTTATGTGAATTTTTTCACCTTTACATTATTCCCATATTTTTCCACTATTAATTTCATTTCATATTAAATGGATATGATTTGACCATGTGAAACACCTTTCAAAAAGTGATTTTTGGTAAAATTTGGTAATCGAGAAGGAAACAATCAATGCATAAACAAGTTTTCACCACTGTACATTTTACGCTTATGTAATTAATTTAAAAAATTTATTTCATTGTTACAATTATTCCCATATTTTTCAAATATCAAGGAAAATTTCATGAGAAATGGACTTCAATTAATGATGTGAAAATACACATAAAAAGTGTCTAATGGTAACAAATGGAAATAACATTGTACACCCAAAACACTTGAAAAATAAATCACAAAAGTAGATCTAAATTTCAAAGGACATAAAAAAAATGTACCCTAATTTATTGATGAATAATTAGAGTGTGTTTTGTAAGCAACAAAAAATGGTGACTCTACTAGAAAATACTCCTAAGTATTTTGAAATGAAAGAAACATGTCTACAAACCTAGAATCTTTGGCCAATACCACATGTGATATCAACAAATTCTTAAAAGGATAAGAAAAGAATGGTTGAGATACCAAATCTAACATTCTCACTGACATGGTATGTATAAATGAGTTAATTATCATTTCCTATATCTTTTAAAGACTAATAACTATAGCTTGAACCATCATGCTAATGAATCCTACCTTGTGACCACTTACCTAGACATTGCTCCATTGCTATCTAGGCATCTATAGCCTCAATGGATTTTTATTTGATATCACTCAAGCCATTGATATACTTCTATTTAGGTTTAAATAGCCTTGATATAGGTTTCTTGAATCACCCAAAATTGATTTTTTCAAAAATTGATTTTTCTTATCTCTGTTTTTATTTCTCTTAACATCTCAATTCTGGATTGGGGACCACCATAAAAAGTGAAAGGTAAAATTATATATTTTTAACCCTATATCCTTACCATAGTATAATCACCCATGAAAACCTATAAACCTTTAAAATATGATTTTTTATGCTTATTTTTGAGAGAATGTCTTCATTGACTAGATAGTTTACCCAAACTTACCCTAACACACACAAATTAAAAATGCACATGATAGTTTAATCCTTCAATATTGATTTAGAAACAAAATATAATGCTATAAACTACTTATAGTACTAAAAATCATAACATAATTTGTGTCACTTATCTATAGGCCCCTTATTCCTTTTATATAGTCAACGAGTACCCACACAGACTTAGGACAAGACTAGATCAAAGTAGAGGCAAAGGTATGAGGATAGACCAAGTACAAAAGTAAGAAAATAACAACCCAAAAAACAAGACAAAAATATAAAACAAAAATAATAATGGAAAATAAGAACTTAAAGATAAATTATTTACATAATGAACCCAAACTAGTTTAGTCTTGAAAGTAGTTCTTGAGGAATTATCCATTGGCAGGCAATAGAACATCCTCTCTAGTTAGACACATTAGAAAAAAATAATTTTTACCAATATTTCAGAGATTTAGAATGGTCCTAACCAAAGGGCATTTAACTTCTTGTGTTCACCTTTCCCTTCATGAGTTTTGTCCTAAAGCAAGACTAAATTATAAATTTGAAAGGGATTCATTTTGGCTCACTTTTCAAACCAATGTTTGACAAATCTTTGATGCATTATAAAGTATGGTATATCTAGATCATGTTTTTATTCTAACTATATTAGGCTCATGAGATGAGCCTCTATCTTGTTATCATCACCTAGGTAATCTTTAATGAACAATAAAGTCATAATTTTAAGTTTATAGTAAAGACCACGTCTTGGCCATATACCAGGGTATGATTCCATAGTCCAATCCAAGCCTCAAAGAGCCTTTTCCATTTTATATCCTCATCATTGTAAACCTACCTAATTATAGGCCTTTATTTCCAAGTTTCAAGCTCCATGTGACCTTACCAATCATCATACATAGGTCTGAACCCTCTATCCAAACTTAAAGGTCTATATACCCTATAAGGATATCAAGTATCATTATTACCATGAGGAAATGGACCTATATAGGTGTAATCTTAGTTAAGAGAGAATAACCATAATCTATAAGAATCAATTTAGATCTACTTTACAAAGTCATTCAAAGTCATTATATGCAGATGAGTCTCAAACATAAGGAAAGGTTATGGATAAGAAGATGTATGTCTTAAAGAGGTATATTTAAACATAAATAAGGACATAGGGATCTCAATTATGACTATGATACCACTCTCCTAACTCATAATTTTTTTCCATAGACTCTGTGTTAATCAACATACATGATTCAATACTCAAAATACAATTGATAGTTTGTACCATCAACCTTGAACATGAGATAGTATATATGCACATGATGAGGGAAATCAGACTAAGAATGAAGGGAAAACATGTATTTCATGTCACTTACAACAAATAGACCTTTATAAGTTCATAATTAATTAATTTTGGCACATATAGTCAGTTAGGTTTACCTAGAAAATGAGGGTGCCAAACTAAAGTGAATGGTAGTGCCAAGAACATGTGAAAAGGGAGTCTTAGGGAGATGAAGACATATACAAATCCCTCAAGGTTTTACATGATGGTTCACTAAGAAAGGAAACTATTTAGTCTAATTTTCAAATCTAAAACATGCAAGTTATGATGTGATTGTGTTTACAAGTATTGTTGGTAGAGTTAGAGAAGATGAAACTAAGGGATATGATCAAGACTTGAAATATGAAATTTAAGCCTTGATACCATCACTATAATGAGATAAAGGATATTTATCAGGTTACCTATATCAATTATTTCAATCACATACACTAGATAATGATGTTTAAGGTAGGCTACATGAAATAAAAAGGTTAGCATGATATTCTAAATAGATAAAAATAAGTGCATAAGATGGGACTAGATTGATGATGTTTCTAGGAAAACATGGAGGCTACAAATTCACCTATAATAAATTGGAATTTCCAACACACAGTCTTACCTTATAAATCCTAAGCCCTCCCTTAGGTCTAAAAATATAGCTCCACCTCAATAGAAGATCGAAATTTCCAAGTAGACTCAAGACAATGTTGAAGTGTATGAAGATGTTTCAAACCATGAAAGAGGTGTTTGAATTAGCAAAATATAAATAGATAGCTAATTTTTGGTTTAGTCCCCTCTTGAACTCCATTTACATAAGTAGACAGATCATGTTCAATTTTAGCACCGTATATTTCACCACAAAGGGACTTAATCCTAGGGATTTTAGGGGATGTTGGGAACCTCTATGGACTCAATATCCATGGAGGAGAGAGTATAATTTAAGGGCCCATATCTATGGATGAATGTTAATAATGTAACCTACATAAACTTCTTGGCAAAGATATTGAGACACACCATATTTTACTTATATCCCCATATATAATGCTCATGGATACTAAGGCTATTCAAAAGATATGAAGGGGACAATAGGATAAAATTTTATGACAAGAAATTTTGGTTTGTAGGTCTATACTATATGAACAATCATTAAGATGGTGGAACTCCAAAACCCTTCTTAAACACTAGTTCAAACTTGATGAATAAAATATTCCTCTAAATGAATTCAAATGAAGTGATTAGGATATGAAAGGGTTTTAATGATCTTATCATGTCCCCTAAGCACTCATATGACCTAATAGTTAGCATGTACAAGGTATATACTATACATATTAGGCCTAAAAGAGCCACTCTAAGCATGTGTACAAGTTGTTGAGAAGGATATTCATATACCATATGTTTCTTAGAAATGATATGGTCCCTAAGGTCTCAAATAACTACACATTAACCACCTATAGGGGCCTCCATGCCTAATATATAGTTGCAAACAAGCCCAGGTGCTTAGATGAGAGACTATATACATACAATAAGAGGTAAATGGATTAATCAAGCCAATATATATTATTTGAAGGACCTAAAGGGTAAATTTTATTTCAAAGAAGTTAGTTAAGTGATCCATAACTCTAGTTTAGGATCAAAACTCAGAGCCTTGCATTCAAACCTATTGATCTAACACCTTCCTTAAGGTAATGCCACTTGAAAGTTAAAAAATAGGATAATGGGGGATTATATGGCATGCCATACCTTCATGAAAATGATCATCATGTTTTTATAGATGTGTCACTCACTTCAGTTTACAAGGGAGAAGTCACAGTTCATCATTTTGGCTTGAAAGTGTCTTAGGATTGCTCAAAATGCTCATTTCTCACCTGAAAGGAAACTTAGAAAGATCATAAATATAATAAATGGTTGAATTTGGAGATTAAAACTTTGGGATATTTTAAGGTCCTTGTCTATAAGAGATCAGTTGCATTGGTTTAGAGGTTAAGGTCCTAACCTTTATGAACCATTGCGAAGAGTCCAGAACCCTCTTAATCCTCCTAAAAACCCTAATAAAGACCCAGTTGGGAATACCTTGGGGAAAATTAATCAAAATTAATTTAAATGACCTTTTAAACACTTGTATCACATTTATCACTTAGAGGATACTTCAACTATGATACTTATTTATATGGATAGTATACAGACACGCCTAAAAAATACAAGTTTATAAGGTTTTGAGTAGGAAATGAAGTTAAGGTATTGATCAAGGGTTGAATATCATTTTATAAGGTGATATGAAACTTTTTTCATCTCCCCAAACCATAAAATTCTCACAAATTTTCATAAAAATTCTTCTTCAAAGCCTTCACCAAACTGATAGTATTAGAATGTAAGAAGGAGGTGACCTAGTCATCTAAGTGGAGTAATATTGTAGGTATGAACTATTTATGAAGTATATATATTGGTATAAAATGTTTTTTATATATAAAAAAATATTACTCAATCATATTGGAGGTTTGATCCAACTCTCATATCTATCCAAATAGTGGACAGCCAAGGGACTAGACTACTTGTCTAGTAGGCCCATTTAATAAAAAAAATAGTGATGCTCATGGAAATATAAGGATAAAATGAAGTTATTAATTCATCATAAAACCTATATAAGTACCCCTTTGTGATATCAATCTACACATCCATGGCCATTATGGAAGAGTTAGGTAATTTCTTGTATATGTTTAATATGCAAAGAAGGAGTGACCAATAAATGTTTCATGAAGGAGGCCTAGATGGAAATTTTAAATTAATTTTAACTATCAAAAATAACTAGGAGTGTTATTAATAGGATCTTCATGGGTCAATATTTTCTAAAAATAGACTCCAACTCCCCAAAGTGCTCATTCAAGACACTAACTAGCCTAACCAATGCATGAAGGAGTTTGGAGGGCTATTGTAACTATTGTGTGAGTGGGTTATGACAATTATGGCCTCTTAATTACACTTATATGAAAATATTACCTTCTCTCTCTTTCTCATAATTCTATATATTCAAGCCTTCAAGCATTTGTTTTCATCCCTCACATAGGTGTAGTCAAACTTTACCAAATTGTATCTTGAGAACCTTGAGAATCAATAAATAAATTATTGATTAAATGCTTATCTATTAGGATTATTGTGTTATGGTTTGTTAAATTTTAAAAAGTTTTATGTTTATTCTCATTTTCATGTTCTTTCCTTCACCTAGTTCTTATAACATCATCCCATGTAGGTCATAGAATGTGTTAGAGTGTAGTAGTTGTATTAAAAAGTGAGTTGGTTGATAGTGTCTCAAGTAAGCCTATTTTTCATTACCTTAAAGTTACATACATTACACATATACTTCACATTAAATTATTAAATTTATGAGTCCAACAGTAAACCTATTTTAGTCATTAGTCTTTTATATGATTCACAAAGTGTTTTTTGATGATAAAAAAAGAGAGTATAAATGAATACCGGTAGATCACCATCCTTAAAATAGGTTTAATTTCATGTTTTCACTCTATATATTTTCACCCCAACATAATTATGTCTTAAAATTTATCTTATGTTGGTGTACCAAGGTAACTATCCCAATAAACTAGAGGTTTGGTCTTCCTGTAGGTCACCCAAAGCCTTTAGACCAATCCTATGTTACCCCAAGCTTGAAGAGAATTAAACCATATTATTCAAAGGGTGCATCTTGTAGTGTTAAAATTTTATGGAAAATTTAGTGAGAGAAACATTTAAGTGAGTTGGAGTATGTACTCATATACTTGGATGACATTAAGGAGATTTAAACATTTTAGTGGTAGATCTACAATCAAATTTCATGAAAAAGGTGGTCACAAGATCTTCAAAAGGTAAGGAGACTAAATTTTTTGACATTTCATTAGAGTTTACTATGATAAATAGAAATCCTTTGTTTAATCCCATTTATACACCTCCAAACTCTCCTAATTCTTCTCAACCAAACACTTCTAAAAACTTTATACCTCTAATGGCTAGGCCTAGACTTCAAGTGATTTTGTCCTTCAATGGTGGTATCACCTTAAACCTCAATTAGTTTGATGTAATAATTGTTTCTACTCTTAAAATCCTTCCCTACCTCATAGGATAATACTCAACTACCTCTATATAGGACATTGTAGACATATCCAATTTATGCTCAGTTCATAATGTGACCTAATAAGATGTGGCTATGAGACTATTGGCCACTTATTTGAAGGGTAAGGCACTCTAGTGGTATAGGTGCTTGACGCTTGCATCCATAAATACCTATGATGAATTTGGGGAACATTTTTACAAACATTTTGAGGATAAAAGTGACCATTTATCTTTGGTGGATCAACTCACCACAATTAAAAGGGCTCCCCAAGAACTTATGGTAAATTTTCACTATAGGTTTTTTAAAAAATGGGATAGGATCCCCACAATCATCAATCCCACCCACAATTATGCATTCTTGTACTACTTAAGAGCCCTAAATTATGATGTGGATGTCATGATTTAGTCCATGGGGGGAAGCACTGTAATAAAAGCTTATGAGGTGTCCATAAGGGTATAAAATTGTCTAATCCAAATAGGAAAACTTACCCCAAGACCCCTCATGCCTTTATTCCCAAATATTTAACCCCCATATTCCTACCATTTTTCCCCTACCAACACCAATCAATCATGATCATATATACATCAATTAATTATATAGGCTGGGAAAGATTGAAGGGATGCTCAAGGATCAAAACAATAAGATAGCAGCCTTAGAAAGGAAAAAAAATTCCAACCCATAGACCTTCCCAAACACCCTACCAAGCCCCCTTCTAGCCTTGCCAGTATAATAGACCTCACTATCAGCCTAATCAATAAGGTTAAGGTAAAATCACTCAAGCAAAGCCTTATAATGACTATAACCCCAATTATTCTAGCAGTTTTAGAGCCCTAATACCAACTCAAAATAATTCTGCTCAAGAGGGTCAATGGCCTCCTTAATTGGGTTAGCCACATGATATGTTAATATCTCTAATTGAATATGTTTGTCAAGTATCATTCATGAAATAGGATCTAAATCATCCAACACATGATAATCAACCTCCTACACAACATAAAGAAATCCCTCCTATGCCACATCGATATACTCCTTTCATGACTCAAGCTAAGATGACAAGTCAAAAATAGACTACCATATAAAACTACCTTTGTTAACTTTCAAGAAGGTGAGAAATCATTTGAATAAGTGGTAGTGAATTAGGTTCAGAAGGTACCCATACAAGGGATAAGAGAAGGGTATTTGGTGATGGTTTAGGACTTGAAAGGGTAGCCTCTCTACCTTCTCAAACACCACAAGGGACTACTAGTCAAGATGCAACTCCTAACACATCATCAACTAATTAAGTTCAGGATGGGAGAGATTAAAATCATAGAGGTCATTTCATACCTCAATTCACATAAAATTCAATTATTAATATCTCTCTTAGGTTGTAATCCAAGGAAACCATCCATCATATTAGCATTATGTATTAGATGAAGAAGACCCATGTTAATTTCCCTATGTTGGAAACTTTGCTCATTTTGGGGTAAAAAGATCTCCTTCAAGAATATATTTACAAGCTCCATATATTGGACCAATAAGTAGAAAATTTGGGTGCAATCTTAACCAATTCCAATTAATTTCATGTGTCCTAAACACCCAAGGTAGTCAAAACACCTCTCCCTTCTATCTCTAAATCATCATAGGTGATTCCCTAGTACATAATTGCATAATATATAGTTGGTCTAGCACATTTATCATGCCTAAGTCTATAGATGATAAATTTAGGATAAATCATGAACCTAATTTAAAAGGTGTCTTAAAATTAGAAGGGTCTCCCACCAAGACTATTGGAATCCTTAAATATTTAAATATCATATGGGTTTCTTGTCCTAATTGCACTATATCTCAAGATGTAATGGTGGTTGACCTCCTTCCCTACTTTTATTTATGTTTGTCTAGAGATTTCACTACCAAAATAGGGTGTTTTCTCTCTTCTGATTGGTCTTATATGATTTTTAGGACTACGTATGGGACAAATGTTACCATAAGGTCTGAACCTATCTTTAGGTTTCACTTATATCCCTACATTCATAGCTTGTCAAATGTCAATTATACCATCCTAGATGAGGATGAACATGATAATGACCAAGATCGCATGGTACCACTTGAAGGCATATCATATTTACTCCTTAATGAATGGGCAATGGAGAATCATGGTTATGATCCATATAAAAGCATTGAAGAGGTAGGTCTAGGTGTCTATTTCATGCATAAATAAGGAGTTTCCATACCAAGTCTCACTATTACAAGACAAGATCATGAAGGGGTATGGAACTTGTTCTTTGATGGCTTTAGATTTAATAATGGAAGTGTGCCAGGTGTCAATATTGTCTCCCCTTCCAAGAAAATGTACTTTTCTTTACTAATATTTCAATTTAGTTACACTTATAATAAAACAAAATATGAATCCCTCATCCATGGGCTGCAATGGTTGAGAGAGGCATCAAAATCCTAAAATCTATGGGAGATAGTGAGTTAGTGGTGTATTAGGTGAGAGGCCAAAGTGTAGTTAATAATCCACTCTTAAATGCCTACAAACATAGAGTTTAGGACCTCTTGGAGGAGTTTTAGGCCTTTGACATTCACTCCATTCCTAGAGAGGCCAATCAATATGCAAATTAGTTAATAGCCATTGGATCATAGTATGACATACTAAGTGGGGTCAAGGTCATAAAAGATCAGTCCCAAATTAAGGTGGTATGTAGACCTTTAGTCCCTAATAATGAGATGAACTAGAAAAATGATAAGCAAATTACATGTTTTTTGAAGGATGAGGCAAAATTATGCTTAAGGAAATAATGCAGATTACAACAACAATTTGGGGAATAAATTATCCATTTGAGGACAAATACTCTATTGTACCAAACAACCCCCCTTTTCCATAAGAAATGGGGACCCCCTCTTTTTAGACTATGGTCTTGACTTTGAGCTCCCTCTTATATATGTTTATGCAGAATTCTAAGAAAAACTAATTATTGGCCTTCATACTTCAGCAAAATGGTATTGGTATTGAGTTTCCATAGACTAAATATTTTATTCTATTAGGTTTGTTACTTTGAGCTAATTATTATAGACTAATGTTTTTATGGACTAACTTTGCTATCCTCTTAGAACTTATTCTTTCAGGGTGTATACAATTTGTCTTTTCAAACTTATTATTTCAAACTTATCCCATTGGTATTTATTGGGATTTTTGTCATGCATGAATTCTTGTGATTTTTTTGGATGTGAACTTATCCTTTGTAGAGAAATTATTGTGAACATTTTGTCCAAAATAGTTCTTCTAATAAATTTAGTCTATGGGATTTTTTGCCATAGACATTTTTCCTAAATAAATAGACTTACCCTTTAGCCTTTTTGAGATTACCCTATGTACCCTATGAAGTAGACCCTTCAAGCATTTTTTACATGAAGTAGACCCTTCAGCCATTACACTTACCCTTCATGACTTTTATCCTAGATCCTTTATCCTCTGGGACATATCCTTTCAAATTTTGTTCCAAGTCCCTTTGATTTTGAAAAATATCCTTTGGCCTTTTTGTTGTAGCTATTTTGTCCCTTTAGAAGTGCCCTTCAGACTTTTTTCTTGAACCTTTACCTTTTTAAACCATTCCTTCAAACATTTTATCTGAGACATTTTCCCTAAGATAATTGAGATCTTTTAGACATTTTTTTTGAGACATTTTCCTCAAAGAAATAAACCTACCCTTTGTGGTTTGTGTAACTTACCCTTCAAAAGTTTTGTCAAAGACACATATTATTTTAGACTTTATAAACATACCTTTTGGCCTTTTGAAAGTTCCCTTTGGGACTTTTATGGTTACCCTTTAGGAATTTTGTGATGACCCTTTGACTTATTGACCTACCCTTCAAAATTTTTTTCATAAGCCCTCTATACCTTATAAATTAGACCCTTTGGGCATTTTTGCCATAAAGTATACCCTTTGGCCCTTTTGAACATGCCCTTTGGGAATTTTGGCTCAAGTATGTTTTTCCTTACAAGCCTATCCTTTGGGACTTTATCCCCAAACCAATTCCTTTAGACTTTGTGTCTTGAACATTTTGTCTAATGCAAAAATCTTGAAACAATTCCACCAAGGGCACATACCCTTTAGACCTTCTAAACTAACCATTCAAACAATTTTAAAATGACCCTTCAACCCTTTTTGAAGTGACCACTTACCCTTTAGACATTTTATTAGAGAGAATTGAGTCTTCAGGAGAATTGTTACATATATTTTGTCTAAAAAAATTCTTTTTATGGAATTCCTTCAAAATTTGTGTTTGGGACATTTTATCTAATGAAAATGATCTTTCAAGAGAATTGTTGTAGAAATTTTATCTGAAATAATTCCCTATAAAAGTTCTGAAATGATTCCCTCACAAAATTCCCAAAATAATTCCCCCCATAATAACTGGCCCAAAACAAATACCATACTACCAAGTGGTACCCTTGCTTAGAGAATTTTTTCATTATGTCTTGATCTTGATTTAATATTTTATCCAAGGGTCATAATCATATTTTTCTATTCTAGGTCATCAAGATTAAACGTAGGATCTCTTTTATATATTTTTATCCCAAGTGTAAATCATATTTTACTAATACTAAGACCTTAGACTAAAATATTCATGAAGGGAATTCATACATATTTCCCAAAAGTATTATTCTAAGATTCTTTTTTATTTATACTTGTAAGAGTAAGAAATCCAAAAGAAGTGACACATGTCAAGTTGATGAGATTAAATTTGATATTTGTGTAGATGTCATTTGATAATCTTGTGAACATAAAATTTAACCTTGACAACATGTCAAATTTATGAGATTAAATTTTACAGTCATGTGGACATCATTTGATGGACTTAAGCACATCATTTGATGGTCATGTAAATGTAAAATTTTACCTTGATAATAGACTAATTTATGGAATTAAATTTGATAGTTACATAGACGTCATTGATGTTCGCAAGGACATTAGTTAATGGTCGCATGAACATAAAATTTAACTTCATAAATTACCCATTTGGATTCAAAAGTAGACCTAGTAGATTGATGGTTCATGTTGATCTATATAGTTTATCTAATAGTGAAAGATTAATGGAGACTTTTTAAAGGTATCCAATAAAATTGAGAGTGTCCAAGTGGCATACCCACATGATCAAAATACAAGTCAAAATGTCTAAGCCAAGATCTTAAGGTGCATATCTACTCAAGTGCATTTGATCGAACGATTTGAGAGTGAGTTAAAATATCAAAGCTTTATGATAGTGACAAGTGTTACCATCATGGAAACCCAATACATAGAGCTAATGATCCATGGGAAGAAGAAAGGAGCCTAGTACATAGAGCTCAGAAGCCATGAGAAACTACCAAGTGGCATACATATGAAATAAAGTAAAATAGGGAATGCTAAGTGTGAAGAACATAGGAATCAATAATCCAAAATCACTAAGATCTAATGAATTGTGTTAAACTAGTATACAAGGATCAATAATGTGAGATCAACATGGATTTTTCAAAGGTCTTAAAACAAATAAATAGTTTCTAAGTGGCACACTCACATTCCATCATGTAAAAGATCGATAGTGCAAGTCCTAGGTGGACTTTTCAAAGATCTTAGACTTAATTAGGTGTTGACATGTGTCACATTTTGAAAGATAGCAAGATATTATGGATATAATACTTAGATATTTGGACACTTGATCTATATTTATTAATATACATTAGGTCTCATAGTTAAGCTAGAGTATGAACATGCATGTCTTAATCTAAATGGAGAATATAAAAGTAAAGATCTAGATTCTATAAAAGGTATGGGAAAGCATGCAATACATAGTTTATATTATTCATGGCTAATAGTAGTATCATTAGTTATAAAACATTAATAAAGTGAATTTTTTACTTCATGCATATGATAGAGTTCCATATGAAGGTGGCTAATTTGAAAGATCAATAGGTTTTTCTTGCAACCTATAAAAGGAGCCATGTACAGTTTTGGTAAATGGTGCATATTATGAACTTTACATATAGTTCAATTTATAATTATAAAAAATTGTCATTATCTTTATACACATGCACATGTTACATAGCTTTGGTAAAGGATAATTTAAAATCATAACTATAAGTAAACACTTATATAGTTTTAAAACACAATTAGAACTCATGTTTTGACTATCACATGTAATGACATTTTTTGAACTTAGAGGATGAGGTGATCCCTTCCCAAATTATATATAAGTAATTATAATCCAACTTAGATTTTTATTAGAGAAATTTTGAATGTAGGAGAAACATTAATTTTTGGTCATCAATGAATGTGTTTGTATATTTTATTTCAAAATTTTAGTGTAATTAGTTGTTATTTTTGTTGGTTATATGTTTCAATAATCTTTAGTGTGCAAAATCTAGAATGGATTCATGATTATTTTGATTGATGTACTAATCTATAAATGTGCAAAAACTATTGAAATATTGGTAAATATATTGGTTAAGATATTCAAGTTCAAATTGATTCAAAAAAATTATTATGCATGAGTGATTTCTTGGATGTAGTTTTCTATGTGTGTGTAATAGATGCCTCAGATACTTCCCTAGACTGATCCAGAATCTCCTAATTTAGGGAATATAACAGTTCTCCTAAAAGGAGAAACCTTTATCTAAGTCTTGTGAATTTCCTACATCTTTATCTCCTTAGACTTCTTATCCATGTCTGACTATGTGTGTGCAATTATTTTTAGTAAGAGGCATAGGTTCTAAGAGAACTTGTCCTTTTAAAAACTAGCCAAGGAAGTAGTTCCTAAAAACCTTATAAGATTTTTTTTTGCCCTTCCCTTACCTCCTTTTTTTTGAGTTTGTTTTGAGATCTACCCAATCTATTTTATAATCCAACCATCCATCAAACTCACATATATATTCATAATCCTTTAGGAACCATAATGCATCTAAAAACCTTGTCAAAAACCTAAATGACCTACTAGATATTTTGTCAATAAGTTATAATAGACTACATACCTGCAACACATGCCCTAGAATGGAGTTTACCTCCACCGACATCATAAAACATTAGAATCTATTTCATTATAATTATGGTGTGCATAAAACTTGCATCAACCATTAACTAGTGCTAGAAGGAGGGCCAACACCTTGAATTACACTAAAAGTTTTGATAATGGATTGGCTAGATAAAGGACTGATAAACATCCTTGGTATTGAAAATGATTTCCCTAATGACCCTTTAAATATCTTCCTAGGTTCCACTATAATCACCCAAGAGATATTAAATGGCATCTTGTTTATTACACATATGTTATGCATGTTATGAATAAAAAATTTGATGATGTAATCTAAAAGATATTCTCATTCATGTTGGGAGAAGAAATGCATGATTGGCTTGCAGAGTTGGAATGATCTCGAGGAATATTTTTTGATATGATTTGGTCCAAATATTGATGTTCATACTTTAGAAAATAATTTAACATATTATATGAGGTTATATGCAAGTATGTTGGATATGAATTGTATAGGAGCCATCCAAAGAGAAAGATTCTTACCATGCCCAAACTAGAACATAGTGGAAGGGTTTCCTTTTAATCCAATCGCTATACACAAGGAAAAAGAGATCCCAAATTGTGAGGATGATTAGATCATAAAATAAGAATCCACGAAGACAAGATAATTGGATCATATTAATTCCATCCCTATATTTGATGTGATAATTGAAGAAAGAAATAATGGCATTGAGGAAAGTGTCAATTTAAAGGAACATTTCTAACGTTTGTAGCATCTCTATGAGATAGCATATGCTAAGGCAGAAGACTAATTACTTTACCTTGAAAAATAAGATATTATCTCTAAAGATAATTTTGATGAGTCTTGTGGCTATCAATTATCATTATAATCTCTATCAGAAGACTCATTTGATGATTATATTTATAACTTATTCTCCTATGCTCATGTAGGCTCTAATATTGACATTTTAGATATGTCATGCCTAAGGAAGGTCTATATTTTTTTCATGAGGAAAATGGAAAATGTATGTTGTATTCCCTCAATAATTTTGATTCTATTTATGAGCCTCCTTATAATGGAATAAATTCACATAGATGCTCGTGCCTTGATTTTATATATGTTAAATTCAGCTTGGTGCCTAACACTAATGGGCAAGACATTTTGGTTAATTATGTGATTGACCAAGAAACCTTGTGTGTGTGGAAATCAACATTAATCAACATTAAATCAAAGACTTTTGATTTCACATATGATTCCCTTGAAGTTGCATATCTTATAGAGGATAACTATTCAAAAGAACAATAAAAAAAGGATCAAAAACATATAGTGGATGAGATGATTCCTCTAGAATTAATAGTCAGTGAATATCTCACTCCTAAAATTAGAAATAGTGAGCCCTAGGTAAAAAAAAATTATTCATTATTTATAAAGTCAAGAGCTGATTCATTGAAATATCAAATCTCACACTTAAAGTGAGAGTTTAGATGAATTTTTTGAGGAATATGTTATTTATGATTATACTTATTATTCTAAATATATATTTGAGGTCCTTCCCAATAATTATTTAATAGAGGATGATGAATTTCAATACTTAAGGTTAGATCTAATATCCATCTTAGTAAGTAATTTTAAGGACTATTTGTCTGAATTAGTTTTTCTTAAATACATGAGTAATAATGATGAGATTTTAGAAAGTATGTATCACAAAGAAGAGTTATTTGTTTATTATTTATGGGATGTCTGAATGAGTAACCCTAATTTTTTAATTCTAAAATAATAGGGAAAGGATCAAAATTATACTAAATGAATACAATGATGTCCCTACCTATCTCAAAACTTTAATGGGAAAAACCTTGTTATGACCAAAGAGTGAGAAGCATACTAAACAAAGTTTCCAAATCCATCCCCCATATTGTTTGGTTTTATTTAGAGTAGGAGTAGGTTAATTTTTTTATTTTATATCATTTGTTTTCATTGTATTAATCTTCCCTAATTTTAGTATTCTTCTTTCATAGATTAGATTTCAATGCTTTCTTAGATTAGTTGTTCTTTACTTTGTTTGACGATTAGAATTGTGTTTGCTCTGATTATAACCAAGTTAAAATCCAAACCAACTAAGCTTATGACTTGTATAAAAGGGGAAAATTAAAATCTTAAATTCTTTTAGGACTAGATTAGGTGTATTTATGTGTTTTGGGTCTTTAGGATAAAGGTAGGTAATCATGGATTATTCTGAATGGTGTCATAATTGAATACTTTTAACAAGCATGTACAAGTTGCTCTCAGATTAATTCTTATAAATATAGAAAGTTTTCTTATTTTATTAGTTTAAATGTAATTATCACATTAAATACTTGTTAAAAGTGATAATTTTGGGTATAGGTGTAGTTGGCAAGGACATTATAGTAAGGATTTGTTTTATAATTATACCATCTCACTATGGTTATATCTCTTCTCTTTCCCATTAAAGAACAAAATAAGAGAAATAAAAACAAAATAAGAGAGACCAATGGACTCAAAAGATCAAAAGAGAATCTAAATAAAATCAAAAAGCTCACATGATGAAATAAGGTCAATATACCATGCATCATGATCAAAAGAAAATAATGGAATGCCAAGAGAAGGAAACCAAGGTATCTCTATCAGGGATATGGATGACTAGCTAGTAGCAAACCAATGCTTCAAATTCCCTTATTTTTGAGCTTTAACAGATACTAAAAGGAAACTTACATCCCCATCTATTTTTTTGAAAAACTAATCACAATAGGGGTTAAGTAAACTATACATTTGACACACATAGATCCAAGAAATTAGAAGGAATGTATGTTGTGTGAATTAACTTAGGAGTCTCTTTCATGTTTCTAATTTAATTATTATTCTATGGCACACTTTATGATTGATTTGAAATTTCAAATCAGATTTTTGGGTTCTTGAATACTTAGGAGTATTCCCCCTGTGAGTCACAATTTGTTGTACCCAACACCCCCATTTTTCCATAGGAAATGGGGACCCACTTTTTTTTAAATATGGTCTTGAATTTAAGCCCCCTCTTCTATATGTTTATGAAAAATTATGGAAAAAAACTAATTATTAGCCTTTATACTTTAGATAAATGGTATTGCTATTGAGTTTCCAGGGACTAAATCTTTTGTTCTATTAGGTTTATTGCTTCAAGCTAATTGTTATGGACTTATGTTTTCATGGACTAACTTTTCTATCCTCTTGGGACTTATTATTTTGGGTCTTATGCAATTTTTCTTTTATGACTTATTATTTCAAACTTATCCTATTGGTATTTATCAATATTTTTATCGTGCATGAATTCTTGTGGGATTTTTGGCTATAAACTTATCTTTATCAAAGAAATTATTATATATATTTTGTCCAAAACAATTCCTCTGATAGAATTAGTCCATTGGTTTTGTTTCCATGGGAATTTTTCTCGATGAAATAGACTTACCCTTCAACATTTTTGAGATTACCCTTAGTACCCCATAAAGTAGATCCTTTGGGAATTATTTCCATGAAGTAGACCCTTAGGCCCTTTCACTCACCCTTTGATACTTTTGTCCCAAATCCTTTATCCTTTGGGACTTATCCTTCAATATTTTTTTCCAAGACCCTTTGCTTTTGAAAAATATCCTTCATCATTTTCATTGTGGCCATTTTATCCCTTTAGAAGTTCCCTTCAGACTTTTTTGAAAGTACCATTTAGCCTTTTGAAATTCCTTCAGGACTTTTTTCCCATTCATTTGCCTTTTTGAACCATTCCTTCAAACATTTTTTTCGAGACATTTTCCTTGAACCAATTGAGATCCTTTGAACATTTTTTCCAAGATATTTTCCCTAAGAAAATGAACCTACCCTTTGGGATTTTTGAAATTTACCCTTCAAAAGTTTTCTCAAGGACACATATTCCTTAAAACTTTTTGAACATACCCTTTGGCCTTTTTAAAGTGATCTTCAGGACTATTATGGTTACCCTTTAGGACTTTTGTAATGACCCTTTATCTTGATGACCTACCCTTCAAATTTTTTTTCATGAACCCTTTGTACCCTATTAATTAGACCCTTCAAGAATTTACACCTGAAGTATACCCTTAGACCCTTTTGAACATGCCCTTCAGGACTTTTGTCTTTAGAATTTTTTTGCCCTATGAGCCTATCCTTCGAGACATTCACCCTAGACTAAGTCCTTTAGAATTTATGTCTCAAATATTTTGTCTAAAGAAAAAATCCTAAAACAATTCCCTAAAGGGCATAAGCCCTTCATACTTTCTAAACTGATGCTTTAGACATTTTGAAAATAACCCTTCAACCCTTTTTGAAGTGACCACTTACCCTTCCAACATTTTGAAAAAGACCCTTCAACCCTTTTTGAAGTGACAACTTACCCTTTAGTACTTTTATCTCAATACTTTTACCCTTTGGCCAATTCCTTCAGACATTTTATATGAAACATCATGCCCTTCAACCCTTTTGATACCATCCCTTTAAGCATTCCTTCAGATATTTTATCTGAGAGAATTGAGTCTTTAGGAAAATTGTTGCAAAAATTTTGTTCAAAATAATCTTCTTGACAAAATTCTTTCAAACTTTATGTCTGGGACATTTTTTTAGACAAAATTGATCTTTCAAGAGAATTATTGTAGACATTTTGTCTGAAATAATTCCTCCACAAAAGTTTTAAAATAATTGCCACATAAAAGTCCCTAAATAATTCCCTTCATAATAATTGACCCAAAATAAATACCATACTACAAGTGGTACCCATGCTTAGATAACATTTTAATTATCTTGAGTTTGATTTAAGATTTTAGCTAAGGGTCCCAATCATATTTTTCTATGATATGTCATTGACATTAAATATAGGAGCTCTTTTATATATTCTTATCACATGTCCAAATAATATTTTACTAATACTAAGACCTTAGGCTAGAATATTCATGTAAGTTCCTTTATACATATTTCCCAAAATTATTATGCTAAGTCTTCTTTTCATTTATACTTGTAGGAGTATAGAATCCTAAATAAATGGCATGTGTTAAGTTGACAAGATTAAATTTCATAGTCATATAGACGTCAGTTGATGTTCATGAGGATGTCATTTGACGGTCATGCAAAATTCAAATTTAACCTTTACAACATGTCAAACTTATGAAATTAAATCTGGCAGTCACATAGATGTCATTTGATGGTCTCTAAGATGTCATTTGATGATCGTATAAATGTCAAATTTAACCTCAATAATGGACTAATTTATGAAATTAAATTTTTCTATTGCATAGATGGAAGTGGCATTCACAAGGATGTTAATTAATACTCACATGAATCTTAAATTTAACTTTTTAAATTACCCATTCCTATTCAAAAGTGGACCCAACAGATCAATGGTTCATATTGATTCATATAGTTGATCTAATGCTATGAGATTGATGGAGACTTTTCAAAGGTCCCAGATTAAACAAAGTAGCCAAGTGTCATACCCATGTGATTTAATTAAAATTCAAAATGTCTAAGCTGAGAGCCTATGGTGCATGTTCACTCAAGCATATTTGACCAAATGATGTGAGTGTGAGTTAAAATATCAAAGCTCCATAATAGTAATAAGTGTCACCATTGTGGGAGTCTAGTACACAGATACAATGACCCATAAGAAGTAAGGAGCCTAGTACATAGAGCTCAAAATCCCAAAACAAATGCAAAGTGTCACACATATGAAGAAAATTAAAATAGGTAATGAAAAGTGTGAAGAACATAGGAATAAATAAACCAAAATCACTAAGATCCAATGAATCATGTTAAACCAATATATAAGGATCAACTATGCGATATCAACATGGACTTTTTAAAGGTCCTAGAACTAATAAGGACTTCCAAGTGGAATGCTCACATTCCATCATGAAAAGGATCAGTGGTATGAGTCCTAAGAGGACTTTTCAAAGATCCTAGACTTAATCAAGTGTTGACTCATGTCACATTTCAAAAGCTAGCATGACATTATGTATAAAATACTTAGATCTTTGGACACTTGAGCTATATTTATCAATAGACATTGGGTCTCATATTTAAGATAGAGTATGAACACACATGTCTTAATCTAAATGATGAATATAAAAGTGATGATCTAGATTCTATAAAAGGCATGAGCAAGCATGTAATGCATACTTAGATTAGTCATGGCTAATAGTAGTACCACTGGTTCTAAAACATTGGTAAAGTGATTTTGGTATTTCATGCATATGACAAAGTTCCATTTGAAGGCAATTAATATGAAATATCAATATATTATTCTCACAACCTATAAAAAGAGGCATGTAAAGTTTTAGAAAATAACACATATTCTGAAGTTTGCATATAATTTGAGATATAATTGTAAAAAATTTCCTCTATATTTATACATATGCACATGTTATATAGCTTTGGAAAAGGATAATTTAAACTAATAACTATAAGTAGAATCTTATACAATTTTAGAACATAGTTAGAACTCATATTCTAACTATCACATGTAACGACATTACATGAACTTGGAGGATGAGGTCACCCCTTCCCAAAGTCTATATAAATAATTGTAATCCAACTTGGTTTTTGTCAGAGAATTTTTGAATGCAGGAGCAACATCAGTTTTGATCATCATCAAATGTGTTTATGTATTTTCTTTCCAATTTCTATGTAATTTTTTGTTACTTTCATTAGTTGTACATTTTAATAATCTTTATTTTCAAAAAGATATAAATGGACTATTTATTATTTTGATTGATTTACTAATTTATATATTTGAAAAAACTATAGAAAGATTGGTAAATATATTGGTTAATATAGTCAAGTTCAAATTGATTCATAATTTTGATTGTGCATGAGTAATTTTTTGGATGTAGTTTTCTATGTATGTGCAACAACTGTGTTAGATACTTCACTAGCCTGAGCCATAATATCCTATTTTAGGGTGTGTAATAGTTACCCTAAAAGGAACAACCTTTTTCTGAGACTTATGAGTTTCTTGAATCTTTATCTCCTTATACTTCTTATCCATGTTTGACTATGTGTGTGCAATTGTTGCTAGTAACAAGCATAGATTCTGAGAGAACTTGTCCTTTTAGAAACTAGCTAGAGAACTAGTTCCTCAAAACCATAGAAGCTTTATTTTCTATCCTACCCTTCCCTCCCTTTTTTAAGTTTGTTTTGAGACCTATCCACTCTAGTTTAGAATCCAAACATCCATCCAACTCACATAGAGATTCATAATATTTTAGGAACCACACCTCCATACAAAAACATTGTCAGCAACCTACATGCCTTACTACTTATTCCATCAATAGGTTTTAATACACCGCATACCTGTAACTCATGCCCTAGAGTGGATTTTACCTCCATTGAGATCCTAAAATGTTAGTGGCTACCTCATTACAGCTATGATGTGAATAAAACCTACATCAACATAATTTACCCAAGGGATTAGTAACATTATAAATCATATTCAATGAGTATGAACAGATAAGAAAAGATAAGGTAAACATATCCACTAAGGAGGAACACTATGAAAAGGTTCTCATACTTAAATACAAAATGTTCAAAATAGGAAAGGTGGATACCAAGGAGGATAAGGAAGCCTTAATAAGATTATGCCAAGAAGTTTCATATGTTTTTTCTTGGGAATATCATAACTTGAAGGGGTTTTACCCTAGTTTGGCTCAACATACCATAGAGTTGGAGGTTAGTTTTAATCATGTGAGACAAATCAAAGGCTAATCAACCCCAAGATTGAGAACCTTCTAAGGAAGGAGTTAACAAGTCTTATTGAATCCAACATTATCTTTCCCATAAAACACTCTTCATGGGTGGAAATTCTTGTGATTATTAAGAAGAAGAATGGGGAGATAAGGTTGTGTGTGGACTTCATATATCTCAATAAGGTGTCACTAAGAGATCACTTCCCTTTACTATCTATGGATCATATTATTTAAAGAATTTTAGGTTTAAAAAGGTTTTACTTACTTGATGGATACTTAGGATACAATCATGTATTATTGAGGGAGGAGGATCAACACAAGACTTCCTTCACAACCAAGTGGGGCACTTCTATATACAAAAATATGCCCTTTGGACTATCCAATGCAGGGGATATGTTTGAAATGGCAATGGATGTGGCCTTCCAAGTTTTCATAAATGAGATGGTGCTCATATACCTTGATGACATCATTATATTCTATAAGGATCCCAAGGATCACTTGACACATTTGAGGTTGGTATTTGATAGTTGTAGGTATTTTGGGGTCTCTTTGAACCCCAAAAATGTATATTTATAGTCTATGAGGGTAGACATATAGGGCATGTTGGGTCAAAATATGGCCTCTCTATTGACCCTAAAAGGATAGAGATAATACTTACCTTATCATTTCCTAAATACAAGAATGGATTACAAAGCTTTTTTGTCAAAATCAACTTCATCAGAAGATTCATACCTAGATGTATAGAATTGGTGAGACCTCTAATTCGCATGCTCAAGAAACATAAGGAGTTATCATGGACCAAAGAATGTAAGAGAAGTTTTGGGTCCATAAAGAAGGACATTTACCATGCTTACACCTTTAAAAACCCTAATTTTAAAAAATATTTCTTCATGTATGCATTTTCTAAAGTACCACCATTTCTACTACGCTCATACAACAAAATAGTGAAGGATTAGATCAGCCCATAGCCTTCTTTAGCCAAGATTTGGAGGGGTATGAAGAGAGTTATAATTTTTTTGAAAAAAATGTACTTATAATCATGATATGCCTAAATGATTTAAAATATATGGTGTCTAACAATAAGATATTTGTCATGGTAGTTCACCCTAGCATTACTTATTTCATCCTTAATAGAGATCTAAGTGAAAAAAGGTCTGGCTAGGTGACTAAGTGCATGGAGTATGACATATAGGTGAATGTTAATAATTTTTTAGGGTTATTTGAATATGTGAACACATTTTAGTAGATGTTAAGGAAGATAACGAAGTGTTTTTGGTAGTCTAAGATGATCAGCAAGCAGTTGTAACTACATCTCTTTCTAGATGGACCCAAGACATGGTGAAATTCCTCCAAATGGGAGAATGCCTTATAGGCTTAGATATGAAAATAAGGAGGTAATTAATATTACAATATATTCATTATATATTATTTTATTGGGTTATCTTAAATAAATACCTTTATGACATGCTTTTCAGATGTGTAGAGACTATTCAAGTTTACAAACTCTTAGGATAATGTTGTGATGGGCCTACATGAGACACTTTGTAGACAAGACCAAAACATCAAATATAAAAATATCATATTATTTTTGGCCAATTTTATTTATGGACTCCCATTATTGGGTTAGGAAAAGTCTAAAATGTGCTATGTTCACTGGCAATTAAAGACTAGTTGCCTTACCTCTAAAACCTATTCAAGTTGAGCAAAACTTCATGTAATGCAGCCTAGACTTTATAGGTCTGATCCATCTCCCATATAGTGTTGTAAATAAGTGGGTATTTAATTATATTTATTAATTTACTAGGTGGGTAGATCCAACTTCATTCGAGGAATCAAATGAGAAATCAGTTTTGGAATTATGTGACAACCTAGTGACTAGGTTTGGGGTCTCCTCTACCATCATATCAGATAATGAATTGGCCTTTAGTATTGAAAATGTGAGTGATTAAGAACTTAATCATATAATATACCTCATTTATTCATCTAACTATTATCTATAGGATAATGGACTTATAGATTCCACCAATAAGAACCTAATTAGCATCATAAAAAAATAATGGAGGACAACCAAAGGGAGTGGCACACCAAGCTAAGGACTACCTTATGGGCATAGAGTATTAATCTAAAGAGGTCTAATATTCACTTAACATATATTATTTTTTATTTTAAAGAATTAATACTTCCCATAGCACTTGAGATGCTAGCCTTGGAACTTGCACACTAACTTAAACTCATGGAGAGTGATGCAATGGAAGTGAGCTGAATGAGTTGAGGGAAATAGAAGAGATATGGAATGATGTTATGTACAGATTGTGTTCCAACTAAGATCAAGTTAAAATATAATTTGATAATATATCCTTTGCATTCTAATAAGGTGACATGATACTTAGTGGGATGAGGACTATGCCAAGCCAGGTAAGCATTTAAAATTTGATAGTCTTTAGAGTGGGCCATATATCATTACCAATTATACAAGGAGATAGATGTATTACAATTGTCCAAACTTAGTGGCAATGAAATCCATATCCCTATCAATGGGATGTTCCTCAAGTATTTTTAATATAATCACAAACTCTCTTGTACATAGTAGTTAATTTTATTCCTCTAAGTACTACAACACATACTTTGTTAGTTGTTTTCTTGTCTAATTGCTTGTTGTTGTGTGTATTTTTTTTATTATTTATTGTTGTGTGTATTTTTGAGTTTATTTCAGTCTTCAAGGTCTGGAAAGTGTAAATCATGAAGTAATAGTGAGTTCAAAGAGTTTTCACCTAGTCATGAGTGATAGGCAAAGAAATGATGGGTCCTATATACTAGCATATAGGCCAAGCCCTTAGAGTCACCAATAATGTTAACTAATTTATAATCCCAAGAGTACAATGGATTAAAACCATGCATGATAATTGAAAAATATAAATTTTTCTAACCCTTCTCATGTTTTTTGAGGTGTTAAAAGAGTCCAAATCAAGATCATTGGTTATCATGTCAAGGACAAGAGGTCCAATGTTTTATCATGTCATGAAACAAACACTGGTTTTCTTTACCCCCTATTTGAACTTATATCAAGTGTTTTCCTTGTGTTTATACATGTGTTAATATCTATAATAGGATTTGATATGGTCCTAATAATTTGAGTCTACTCAATATGAAGATGACTAAATATGGCAACTTATGATTCATCATGATCTATCTAATGTGTTGAGATATGTAGGGTATTGTTTGATCATAAATTTTATGGATTTTATATAGGTATATGGGAGCCTAATTTAGGTATTTAATAGGTAATAACATCTTTTAATATGTGTTAAAGTGATATCCAATTGAAACCTTCACTTGAAGCCATAAATATTATCTTAAAGGAGAGTATTTGACCTTAAAGTAAAGATATTTTACTTCAAAAGGCCACTAAATCCACCATGCATGTCCTTAAAGGCCTTCATGAATTCCATTATGCCATAACCAAACTATTTCACATGTTAATTTTGTCCTCTGCATAAGTCAACATCTTCATTTGCCACTAAATGGTCCCCACACATGTAAAAACATGTCTCTTCAGCTCCCTAAACTATACCATGTGTTTTCAAACATTGTCTAACCCCTATTTTCCTTATTACCCACCAATGGTTAATTATTATCTAAACATGAAAAAACATAGAAATCAAGATATTTTATAGGATTTTTAGAGATGTATAGATCTATACTATAAATATTTGTCTAGATGGATTCAAGGGTATATAAGGGGATTTTAACACAATCATATGATAAATAAATCCAAGTGTTTTAAATCCAAAATAACCAAAAACTATTTCACTTCCTCCATTGATCCCTTTAGTAGCCATGGTGATCACTTTAGGTTTGTTCTCTATCCATACAAGAGGGAGAGAGTGAGGGTCCAAGATCTTGGCTAAAGGAAGGAAACTTAATGACCTTCTAATCATGGGCTTTAGTCTCAAGATTAAGATTTTTTTTAATGAACAAACACTAAGAAGTTGAACAACCTAGTTACCTTCTTCATCTACATCAGGCCCAAAAAGGGGAATGATTTTAATACATGTTTGGCTTGTCTGATGAAACTAGTGATTGTTCATATCTTCTCCAATCTTATAGGGTATTTCCATGGTACCCTCCACCCTTGGTTCATATGTGTGAGCTTATGGGAGCAATAAAAATCCAATATACCATTATGTGTAGGCTATAAGCAGGCTTCTATTGGTAAAAGAGGATATTTAGTGTATATATCTAAGAATGAACGGTGTATTGAGTTTTAGTGATGATGCCTTAAAGTGGTTTAGATCCCTTTAGTCTAAGTTTAATGGTCATATGGACCTCTAAATCTCTCTAATGATGCTTTCAAGTGATATTGCATACATTTTGGGGTTTCACTACAAATAAAGGTAGTCTGTGCATCATAATGGTTTACAAGTCATTACAACAGAGTGAAAGGCAGTAAAGGAGTGTTACAATCATATGAAAATTTCCTGTTTATATTCATATCTAGTATAGAAAATTTAAACTAAGAAACTATCAATTAGCCATAAAATACCCTCACCATCTTATTTAGTAGAAATTAAGGTTGTTTAGGAGAGTTTGATGTTTTTAGAGAGTCCCAAGTTTCCATTTCTCACTACATACACCTAATTAATGACTTTCAAGTGTTTTACTCTAATATGTATGTGTTTATATATGCCTAAGGTCTTTGTATATCATTTTGGGTATGATTCCATAATATAATCCAAACCTCAAATAGCCTCTACCATGTGATAGCCTCATCATTGTCAACCGACCTTATTATAGGCCTTTAGTTCCAAGTTTCAAGCTCTATGTGACCTTACCAGTCATCACCTATAGGTCTGAACCCTCTACCTAAGATCAAAACACATAAATAAGGTATAGATACCCTATAAGGCTATATATTTCCATTGGTACCATGAGTAAATGGACCTATATATGTTTAAGCCTAGTTGAGAGAGCATAACCATCATCTACAGGAAACAATGCAGATCCACTTTACAAAGTCCTTCAAAGTCATTATATATAGATGAATCTCAAACATAAGGAAGGGATATGAATAAGCATATTTTTTTATTAAGGAGGTGTATTTTAACATAAATAAGTTAATATGGATCTCAATTATGACTATGAGACCAATCTCCTAGATTAGAAACTAGTTTCATGGACACCTTCTCAATCAACATACATGGTTCAGTACTCACAATACTATTGATAGTTTGTACCCTAAAAATTGAAACTGAGATGGTATATGCACATGAGGAGTGAAATAAAAATAAGAAGTAAAAACATGGATTTCATGTCACCAATGGAAAGGAAACATGTAGGAGTGCACAATGAACTCAGTTAGGCGCATACAATCAGTTAAGGTTACCTAAAAAGTGAGGGTTCCAAACTAAAGCAAATGGAAATTCCAAAAACATGTGAAAGGGGAGTCTAAATGAGATGAATACATATCCAAACCCATAAATTTTTTACATGATGGTTTCCTGAGCAAGGAAAATGTCTAGTCTAAATTACAAACCCATAACATGCAACCTATGATGTGACTATGTGTACACATATTATTGGGAGATCTAGAGAGGATAAACCTCATGGATATGGTCATGACTTAATATATGACATTTTAGCCCTAATAGCATCCCTATAAGTAGTTAAATCATTTTTATTAGTTTACCAATATCAGCTATTTCAATCTCATACACTAGATAATGATGTTTAAGGTACATTACAAGAGAGAGAAAGGTTGGCAGGATAGGCTGAACATATAAGAACAATTGAAAAATATGGGGAATAGATTGAGGATGATACTAGGATAACATGGAGGTTATAAATTCACCTATAGGTGTGTGAAATTTATAGCACCTAGTTTGAGCTTATAAGGCCTAAGCCCTCACTTAGGTCTATGACTCTACCTCCACCTCAATAGCAGACCCAAACTTCCAAGTAGAGTCAAGATAATGTTGAAGTGCATGGAAATGTTTTAGATCCTAAAGGAGATTTTTTAAGTAGGGTAATGAAAATAGATAGTTAATTTTAGGTTTATACCCCTCTTGATCTCCATTTAGTTAAGAAGATAGATTGATTTTTCACTTTTAACACTGGTAACTTTCAACACAAAGAGACTCAGGGCTAGGTATTTTAGGGGAAGTTGGGAACCCCTATGGAGTCAAGATATATGAAGGAGAGATTAGACATTAGGGGCCTATGTATATGAATGATTGTTAATAATTTAATCTTCATAAAGTGCCTGGTAGAAAGCTCAAGACACACCATCTTTTGCTCATATATCCATGTATAGTTTGCATGGGACCCAAGGATATTTAGGAGATATAAAGGGGCTAGTAGGCTAAAATTTCATGACAAGAAGTTTTATTTTTGTGGTATGTATTGTATAAACCGTCATTAATATGGTAGACCTCCAAAACCCTTCTTAAACATTGGTTTGGACTCAATGAATAAAATACACATCTAAATGAATTAAAATGAAGTAATTGGGATATGAAAGGGTATTGATGGTCTTCTCAAGTCTACTAAGAACTTAGATGACCTACTAGTTGGCATGTGCAAGGTATGTAATCTATAAATCAGGATTGAGAGAGCCACTTTAATCCTATGTGCAAGGAGTTGAGAATTATGTACATATACCATATGTTTCTAAGAAAGGAGAGGGGCCCTAAGGTCTGAAATAACTACACATTGACCACCTGTAAGGGTATATATGCTTTATATGCATCTATAAACAAGCCTAGGTGCTTAAATGAGAGATTGTATATATACAATAAGAGGTAAAATGATTAATAAAGCTAATATAGATACTCTAGAGGCATAAAGCATAAATTTAATGTCAATAAAGGTGGCTAACTGACCCATAACTCTAGCTTATGATCAAAACTCAGAGCCTTACATTCAAAACTATTGATCTAGCACCTTCATTAAGGTAATGCCACTTGAAATCTATAACAAAGGACAAAGGGGGATCATATGTCATCTCATACCTTTATGGAAATATTTGTCATTTTTTTATATGTGTGAGCCACTTTGGTTTGTAGGGGAGAAATCACAATTCATCATTTTGGCCTGAAAGTGTCTTAAGACTACTCAAAATGCTCAATTTCTCACCTGAGAGGCAACTTGGAAAGCTCATTCCTATATGGAATGGTTGCATGGGGAGTTGAACACTTTGGGAAATTTGAGTGGCATTGTCTATAAGATATTAGTGGCATTGGTTTAGAGGTTAAGGCCCTAACCTTTATGAATAAATTTTAAGAGTCCAAAACCCTCTTAAACCTCCCTACAACCCTAATAAGGACTTTATTAGGAATATATTGGTGAAAATGAATCTAAATGCATTAAAATTACCTATTAAACACTTGGATCACATTTCCCACTTAGAGGAGACTTCAACTATGATACTAATCTATATGGACAGTATATGAACACCCCTATAAACTACAAGTTTACAAGATTTTGAGAAAAAATGGAAGTTTAGGACTTGATCAAGGGTTGAATATCAATGGAGGAGGTGATATGACATAGTTTTCACCTCATAAAATCATAAAATGTTCAAAAAATTTCATGGAAATGCTTCTGCAAGCCTTCACCAAACTAGTAGTCTTAAAATATAAGGAGGTGACTTAATCATCTAAGTTTACTAAGATTTCAAGTGTGAACTAATTGTGAAGCCTAAATATTGGTATATAAGGTTGGTTCAAATATAAAGAAATCTCACTCAATTATATTATAGGTTTGATTCAACTCTCATAGACATCTAAATAGTGGACAACCAAGGGACTAGACTACTTATCTAGTAAGCCCCTTTAGTCAACAAAATGGGGATTCTCATGGATGTAGAAGGATAAAATGCAGTTAATGCTTCATAATAAAACATATGTAACTTCCCCTTGAGGTTATCAAGCTACACATCCATGGTCATTATGGAGGTGTTACGTAGTTTCTTCAACATGGTTAATATGCAAGAAAGGAGTGGCCACTAAATATTTCATGAAGGAGATCAAGATGGACCTTTTCAATGCCTATTAACTATTACAAAGAACTAGTATTGGCGTGCATGGGATCTTAATGTGTCAAACTTTGCTAAAAATAGACTCTAATGCCCAAATTTCTCATTCAAGACACTAATCAACCTAATCAATGCATGGGGGAGTGTGGAGGGCTATTGTAACTAATGTGTGAGTGTGTTATGATGATTATGGCCTATTCATGATAATTATACACTTATATTCCCTTCTCTCTCTTATTCATAATTCCATATATTTCATCCTTCAAGCCTTTGTTTTCATCCCTCAACTAGGTGTAGCAAAACTCTACCAAATTATATCTTTAAAAACTTGAGAATCAATAAAGAAAGGACTCATTGTATACTTCTATGTTAGAAATAGTGTGTTATGGTTTGTTGACTTGAAGAAAGTGTGATGTTTTTTCTCCATTGTAGGTCATCTCCTTCACCTAGTTGTTATAATGTCATCCTATGAAATTCATGTGATGTGTTAGAGTCTAGTATTTGTATTGAAGAGTGAGTTGGTTAATAATGCCTCAAGTAGTCCTCTTTTCCAGTGACTTAAAGTTGTAGGCATTCCACATAGCCTTCACATGAAATGCTTATGTTTAGGAGTGCATCAAGAAACCTATTACAATCATTAGTCATTTATTTGATTCAAAAAGTGTTGTTTGAAGATCAATCAAGAGAGGATAGATGAATATTGGTACATTAACATGCTTAGAATAGGTTTCTTTTCATGTTTTCACTCTATCTCTTTTCACCCTAACATCAGTAGGTCTTCAAAAGTGAGCTTAAATTGATATACTAGGGGATATATCCCCTTAAACTAGATGTTTGGACTTCCCATAGGGCATTCATATCCTTTAGAATGTTACCCCAATATTTAAGAGAACTAAACCATCTTCTTCAAAGGATGCATCTTGGAGTGTTAACAATCACTACATCTGAGAATGAAAACATACAAGGACATGTTCAAATGTCCACATATAAAACCATAAAAGAGAAAATACAAAGGACATGAGCATATGTCTAAGGAATACAAATAGATAAATGGTAGATAATCCAAGTGAAAATTGCATATTCAAATGCCCTCAAAGATGTAATAAGCATAGTAACACAATTAAGTCCAATCTAGGAACTAGAAATGAAAAAAATCATAAATGTGTAATACAAATTTTTGTAGATGCCAAAGTGAATATATTCTAAAGCTAACTAGTGATAGTCAGAAATAAATTTGAGCAATGAACAATAGTGATAAATATCAAGACAAATAAATATATAACTAGAATGTATAATATGTAAAGATAAAACCTAGTTGTAGCAACTGTGTAGAAGATGCCCCTAAGTGGGTAGATATAGCAATGTATAGACCTAGATTGGTGTAAATACCCCCAATGGGTAGATGATATTTTGTCTAGATCAATATAGTGGATCAGAGTCCTGTCTAGAATCTATAATCACTTGACAATAATAAGTGAATCAAATGTGTATGATAAAACCAACTACACTAGGATAACTATCAATATGCAATATCTAAAAATTAGTAGAAATGTAAACAAAATAATGCATACAATTGGTTAAAAAATGGATTATTTGAGATATTTGAATGTTTTTTTATTTTGAGATAACACATTATTTTTTTGTTTATTGAGTGTAAGCTATGTATGAGCATATAAAAATAAACTATGTATAAGGAGTGAGAGAGATAATAAAGTCTATATAAGGGTAGGAACCATACTATCTTATGTGTCTCATGGGAGACTCAATATCATTGTGTCTTGTGTTGAAAATAGGAATGATAATCTCTCATGTAGTTTGATTTATAATCTATAGTTAAATGTTATTATAGTGGTAATCTGAGTATTGTTCTTCATTGAAATTATATTATTGTTCCACATCAGAATCATAATAACTTTGTGTGCTAGAAGGAATTACATCATATTGTGAAGTTGACCTTTCTAAATTATATTTTGGAAGATTGATTATGATTTTACCCTTTTAAACTATGCTTGTTATAGACATATGGTGTTATGGAATCTCTTTTAATAGAAAACCTATATTTAGGATGCGTGTTGGCTGAGCATGATTTTGACTATACAACTTAAGATTTGGATATTTTTATAACATTTCTTGTGTATCTATATGTTTTGACTTGATAAAATATTTATGTGACTAATGTTCCTTAGGATGTTCAATGAATCCAAAACCTTTTTGACCAACATTATCAAATTATTGAATAGGAGTAGTGATGCCTTGGGACTATTTGCCCAAACCTTGCCCATGATAATCATACTATTGTATAGATTTGTGACCAAAATTATACCATATTTAATTTTGAGCATCCTTTTGGAGATGTGTATTTGCTTGATTTATCTATGTTTTTATACTATTTCTTCATTTGATTATGCTTTTTGAACCTTTTTTTGTTTTGATTTATGCTTTGGTAACCATTTTTATACTATTTCAGTATGTGAGACTTTTTGAATTGGTAGATGTGCCATTGTATGTTATGTGGATGATGTGTCACTATGTAATTCATCTATATCCATTATATATTATATTTTCCTTTCCAATTCTAAACAAGAATTTATGTTGTGCCCATACATTCTATGATATACATAGAAGTATTTGGATCTCCTCATTGGGTGTAGAGGAGGTAGGGTGATTAATTTATCTTTAATCATGTCATTGATTATCTCACTAGAGATATTATTATATCTTTGAATTCTTTTTGAATCACTAGTTGTATATGTACTTTTTGTGATGTCATGTTCTGATATGTAACATTTCTTGCCACAAATTGACTAGTTGAAGATGTATAAACATGATTTATAGTATTATGCCCTAGAGGCCTTTATCTTGTAAATTGATTTTCCAATGTTATAATATTTTCATGTAATATTTGATTCTAATTTCATAAACCTATAATTATCTTAGTCATACTAATAATTGATCATATAGACTCTCAAAAGTGTAAAAACTAACTATACCTATTTGAACATGTAGGCACAAACCCTATAGGTATTAAGTGTGAATATGATGCGTAGGCTGATTAGTGATAGTTTATAGACTGCATCATCTCATGGAGGAATGGTAACATATGGAGATGAGGAAAAGAAGGAGATTATTTCTTTTTCATAAGATATAACACTAAAAATTGAAACATAGTAGTTATTTAATGTGTTAAATCCTCTATGTATGTATGGTTTTGATTGTTAATGGAATTCCATACAAAAGAAAGATAACATGCAAAAGAAAGAATGCAACATGAAAGATATTTTTTTATTTGAAACATTATGCATGCATATGTATATGTGATTAAAAAATAATGTTCTAATTATTTTTCACATAGAAGAAATATAACATACTATGGAAAGAATGAAACATGAACTATATTTTATTTGATTTGAAATATCATGTATGCATATGTCTAAGTGATTAAAGAATAATTTCTTAATGATTTTTCACATAGAATAAACATAACATGTTATGGAAAGAATGAAACATGAAATATATTTTAGTTGATTTGAAACATCATGTATGCATATGTCTTTATGATTAAAGAATAACATCTTAATTATTTTGTATGCAGAAGAAAGATAACATGATATGGAATATGATGAATATTTTATTTGATAGTAAGCATCATATATACATGTATTCATGTCTTTTATTAGTTCATTATGAATTAAATGGAATAAACATGGAAATAAAAGTATGAAAATTTTAAATAAAAATTAGTTTATCTCTTCTATCATTATTATCATGATGATATGAATTAGAAGATATGTGAATCTAAAATTTGAGTATAAATATAAAATGATACAAACCCTAAGTGTGTTTAGGGTTAGGGTTTTGGAATCTAGGGTTTATTTACAATAATTTAGATTAAGTGCAAAATAAATTGATACCCTAATGTAAAATTGATTTTAATTAGCTAGGTTGTCTAAATAAAATTAGAAAATTAGAAGTAGGCTACCCTAAAATTATTACACAAAATTTGGATTAATGCAAGCTAGGTTTTGAATCAATATTTGAAGTAAGATGGGTTCACCAAATGATTTCCCCTTTTAGGGTTTTACACAAGTAATTCCTATGTTTGGTTAAAGGGATGTGAAATCTAAATAATTTAAATAAATTATAATAATTAGCCTACTAATTTGTAAATGAGTTTGACCTTGATTTATTATCTAATAATAGAAAAAAATATGGAGTAATATATACTTATTTGAAGATAGACTATCAAAGATGATCTGGGTTCTGAAATTGGAGATTTGAGTAGCTTTAAGTGTCATAAAAAGGTTTTTGATATTCATCTATTCACTAGATAGTAGCACCTAGTTTAGATAGTATCACCATATATGTATAGTGTCTAAGATGTGGTTATAATGTCCTCTTTTTAGGACTATTCCTTTTTTGTGGGAGCACCTTCACATGTGTCTATGTGTTATGTTCCTTTGAGACTGAATCTTATATATGTATATTATACCTGCAAATCTTGATTTGATGTACAAACCCTAGTTCTCTTTACAAGTGTGATATGAGAAATATTTGGGTTTGTTAGTAGGATGGATTAGACATCCTCAACACCTTTTTATGTAGAGATTTGCCTAGATACCAATATTTTGAAGAAGGATCAAGTCTAATGTTGTTCTCCCACCTAGTGCTTGATGTATGTGCAAAGGAATTCTAGAATGGGAGTGACCTTGAATTCCTTAAATGTGTTTCATCTTTAGACTTCTTGAAAACTATATTTAAGGTTATTGTAGATGGTAGTATGTAAAAATTAGGGTATAATAGAGATAATGTACCTTAATTTTGCACAACTGTATCTTTGGTTTGAATAGATTTTGCATATATTTTCCATCTAGTGAATAGAGGTGGATTTAGGCTTGCATTTATAGGGTTATACTACTTGTGAGGATAATAAAATGAGTTTAAGCCAACTTTAGGAGGGGCACACATTTTAAAAAGTATCTATTGGGAAGAGTTAGGACTAAGGATAATATCTCTTAGTTTGGGACACTAGTGCCATGTGGTGGTAGTGTCCCAAATATGGTGCTAATGTCATTTTAACATAATTCTAAAAAAAATGGATTGGGGTCAGAGGTGATTATTCAAGGACTGTGTCTTGACTAGTTACAAGTGAACAAGGTTTGTTGAATGGATGGAAATTCAAATCTAAGGCTTTAGGATAAGTCTATGGCAATCCTCGGGATATGGTGACTCAAGTGACACTTTTAGAATCCAATTAACACTTTTAGGTGATTACACATTTCTCCATTGGGTTTCACAAGTTTTATTACAAGACCAAAACAACCCAAAAATTTTAGGTTACTTCTTAGAGGAGAAAGAGAGTTGGATCCAAATATCTTGGGTAAATAATGGTACCCTAATTACCTTCCATTTTGTGTCATTTATTGTTTGATCAAGCTCCTTAACTTTATGAACAATCGTTAGGGAGTTAAGGTGTAAAACAATGACTTAAAATCCTAGTAGCTTAGTTTTGGGTAGTTTTAGATCATTTTTAGATCATTGTTGCAAATGGATGATTGTGTGAGACCATGTAATATCTTAATAGTTATCTCACACCATTTCCTATCATATATTTTTCACATTCTATCATCATAAGGGTAAAACCTCTGCTTTGAATGAGCTATAGATGAATTTGAGAAGATATAAGCAAGGTTTAGGTTGATTTTAAATGTTTTCATCCTATAGTGACTCCTAATAATCCATAAAATCTTATTACACCCTATAATATCACCCTCAAGTGGATATTTAAAATGGAAATCCTTGAAATCCATTACTCTTAAGGTCTTACAACACAGTACTAAATATGAAAGGGAGAGATACATGCTTATGACTCATGAATGAGTTTTGAAATTCCTATTTGGGTGGGTTTTAGTAATTATAAAGTATTATTATACCTATATATGTCAATATTAGTGATCAACCCCAACTAAAATATCAAGATTCTTCTAGGCTTGTGAATAACATAAATACCAAGGGATAATGTTGCTATGCATAGTAGTAGGCTATGAGTTTTTAAGTTGAATGGAGAATGATTAAAAAATATGAAATTTTCATAATTGTAAATGTATTTAAGTATAAATATTTAATTTAATTTTACCTAAATTGGATCATCTAAATCAAGATAATCAACCATGTTGGTTAGAAAGAGAGTTTCAAACCTAAAATAGTAACCTACATGTCTACCTACAAAATGAGATGAAATAGGTAAATTTTTTGAAAGGAAGAGAGATAGAGAGGTTGTAAAAGGTATTAAATACCTCATATAAATAATGGTAAATGTTGAGATTCTATGTGAAGTAAAGATATCACTAGAATGGACAAGTCATGTGAAATAAGTACATATAGAGTTGTGCTAAGGAAGTAGATAGAAAATAGCAAGATTTTCATGGGCTCTATGTTAGGAGAAATAAAATATAGTTCATAGGGAATATATAAATCATTAAGAATATTTATACCATTTATTTTAATGTAAATATTATATCACATTAAACTTATTGAACTGAAGAGTGTTTCAGGCCTATTGAAGGCCTATGAGAGCAATAGTACTCTTGGGCTCATTTTGGAGAAAATAATATGGGATTGTTTTCTCATCCCTATAAATTGTTCAAACATGTACCTTTAATATAATTTAGCTCATACACTCATTGATATGTTTCATTTAAGAGGTAAATTCATGTAGTTATGTGTAATCAAATGGAGGAAATGGGCACCTTGAAGGAAGACTGTGTGATGTTAAGAACATGACTATGATGGATTTAGATGAATATCAAAATCAGATTTAATATATTATAGGAATTTAATGGACATTTAAATAATATACCACGTTGTCTACAGGTTCACTATTGATCAAATGGGCCAAAAGATGACAAAAACATAATGAAACAAGCGACAGGCCTAAAGAATTCACCTATAGGTCTATCATAATCAGAATGGAGAAAAAATGTGTGGCATGGAGTGAAGTAGAAATGATGTTTATATAGGTTGTATTTATTATGAGAATTTTTTTTCCTTAGTATAATCATCTAGAATTCCAAAACTAGCTAAGGAGAACTCAACCTTAAGGCCCAATAGTCAAGAAGCCCAAAGAGAGACCTACAAGCCTACTCATTAAACATGAGGAAATAATGAAAGTTTTGGAAAAAAATGAATGTAATATTAGGATGGAAACCTACAAGGTTTAAAAAAATTAAAATGAAAATAAAATACTCAACAAAGACTATTAGGGTCGTTTCTATAAGGCTATTTACAAGTTCTAATTAGTGTTTAGTATAGGTTGAAAAGGGTTTGAAGGGTCAATCAGTTGAGAAAACAAATTTCACACCTCATGTGATATTTTTAATACCTTAGGGAGGATTTAATAATTCAAACCAAGCACCTTCATGACTTATTATGTTAATTTAGCTCCTTCGAGTTCACATATAAGCATGTCTTATCTAAGAAGCCTAACTTCATCACTTATGAAATTTCATGAGGAGATGCATGGATACAAATGGATATTTGAGGAGTTAATGAGTTTTAACTAATCCAATATACTGGTATTATTTGGGAGATTAAATATATGTTCTTTATGAACAATCCTTAATAAGTTAAGACCCTAAAACCCTGTTATAATCTCTCAAAAGACCCAATAGATAAGATTAATCTTATAAGTGCCCAAAATGGATTAGGATGTATTTAAAAATAATTATGTAATATCTATTCCTCTCCTAGTCATTTTATATAGTATGATATTTTCTTGTATGATCTAGAATATATGGAAAACTAGCTTATAAACTACCATTTTTAACTTGTTTGTAGGTTTTTGAGGTAAAAATGTCTTCCTAACCATTTAAAAAGGATCATTGAGAAAACACAAAGGTATTATGGTCCTTAAAAATTCATTTGAGAAGTATTAATAGTGTTATTATAGGTTTTAATTTGTCAATTATGTCTCAATGAAGAAATGTGACCAATTTTGCATCAAGAAAGTAGAATTACAAAATTTTATCAAGACTTTAGGGATTAAATAGATTTAAAAGTGAGGGTTTTCTTATAAGTTTCTAAATTATACTAAGTCTTAAGTAAACAGCTTTTAACCTACCCCTGAAAAGTAGATATGTAACTCAATAGAAAAGGAGTTAGATTTAAGAAGCATAAAAACTCCCAATATGGCCTTCCACAACACTCTTCATGAAGAATCTCAAAAACATTTAGCCTAGAAGGTTAAGAAGCAAGATGACAACACACTCTTAACAAACTTGTTGTTATCTTATATATATTTTTTAACTAATTGGATAATGAAATGTAGTTAATGAGTTCACTCCTTGTATTATCTCTCTCTCTCTCTCTCTCTCTCTCTCTCTCTCTCTCTATATATATATATATATATATATATATATATATATATATATATATATATTTCTTCCTTCTCTTCTTCCATAAATGAACCCTTGAGAGTTATTAGATGTAACCTATACAAGTTTATGGTAAATCCATAAAAATTTTGATACTTTTTATTGCCTCAGAAATAAAATTCAAGTTGAGTTACATAATATTGGTCTTGCATTTAGTGAATTTGATATGAATTTTTAATGACTTTTAGTGGTAGTTGTACAAATTGTATTTTTTATTTCCATTCATGACTCTATATGAGTTGGTAATCTTTCTACAGGTCATATGAAGTTTATCAAATGGTTTTTTGAGTTAAAGTCTTGAAATATTATTAATGTATTATTTTAGGACTCTTGATTAATCACCTTGGATGTTATACTATCCATAACCTTCATATAGAAACACTTGTGTGGGAGGAGTTGTCTTGAATTTTTGAAGTCAAGTTTTAATATTGTCATTTTATAGTGAAAGCATTAGAAAGTAGAGAAAACTACATTTGGTGCATCACGTATATGTTTTTTCTAGTTTTAGTCCTCTTATTTCCTTTGTATTTGAAATTTTATTAGGTTAGTTGTAGTTTTGGGTGAAACATTAAGGGACCTATCCCAATCTAGAGATTCACTTCACTAATGAGGCCAACCATAGCCTATAAGTGATTACATGCTATCATCTAATTAATAAAAAATAAACAACCTTCCTAAGGGTGTAAATTAGATTGATAACAGTTCACACAAATCCTCCTAAATTATGGCTACTTATTTTGAATTAGAAAAAAACTAGATAGTAACACTATGTGATTGTCCAGAAACAACCTTGTGTTGATGAATAACATAGCTTGTGCCCATCATTCTAGGTTCCCTAGATATCTACTATTTCAATCGAATCAGGGATCATGTAATTTTCCTTTTAATTTTTTATTTAATAAGTATATTTTATATCTACTTAGTAATATCTATTTTATAAAATAATTTAGTATATCTAATTTATAATAATGAACAAATTATAAATTTTACTCTTAAAAACCATGTAACTCAGAGATTTTTATGTGCTAACTGCTACTTTGTGATATTATTGATAGAGACATTAAAATAATAATCGATACTTAAAAACACATTCTTCATGTTATTTTGAATATTCAAATACATTCACTATTGAGTATTATAAAGGATATATACTTAATAATGTATGTGATATCAATTAAAACATGGTTTCAATTGTTGTGCTACAAATTATCACCTCTTTAGAAAATCTATAGATTCAAAATAATATCATTATAAATTGAACCTACTAGGAACACTATTTTAATATTATGTTCACTATATCTCATGGATGTGGTTATTTTTTAAAATAATTATATAAAGTAGTTGTGTTAATAATAGATATAAAAATGTCATTGTTATAAAGAAAGGTAATTTTTTATTATCCCATATGGTAATTTCCATTTTAGTTATTCATCAGATATTTAACATATTGCAACATTATAATAAAAGATATTTCACTCCATGGATTTCTTCTCTCTCTCTCTCTCTCTCTCTCTCTCTATATATATATATATATATATATATATATATATATATATATATATATCTAAAAATATAGATAAGTCATTGACAATAGGAAGCTATCTTTTTTTTTGAACATGGATAATTGATTGAGAATGGGTAACAAACAATTCTCAAAAATATGGAAAAGAGGAACCATGAAAGTAAAAGAGCATAATAGGCCCCAACATTTTGATTCATTTGTGCTTAGCTATTAGGTTGATTGCATATCCATAATGTTTCATGTAGTTTTTCATTTTGCTATAAATTATTATAATGTTTGGGTTATGTGAAGTTTTATGGAAAATTATTATCAAATTTGCGTTAGATGAATTTTTATGACAAATAAACCCACAAAAAATATAAAAACACTAAATCTAGAAAAAAAATAAGTGTCATAAATCCACATAAAATACAAAATCCCTAAATTTTCCTGAAATAAAAATGATATAAATCCACAAAATTCAAGAAACCTAAATCCAAAAAAAATACAAGTTCTATTCCATAAAATAAAAAATATCTACTTCCAAAAAAATACAATCTTCTCAAATCC
>JARHVA010000992.1:2657500-2667500 GCA_037957365.1 Torreya grandis
AATATATATACAAGAGGTAATATAAACTCTATAATTTTAATGAAAAAATAATTGTTTTATTTTTAACTAACAACACACATGAGTCAATCAAGGGCTATGATTTTAATTTTTTAGGAGCCAACATTATATATGTGATTGGTAAGTCCTGCATTAGTAATATATTGGTCAAAATATTGCTCATGTGACTGAAGGATCTAGAGTAAAATCTTAAAATTCTAACATTGTACACTACATGATGAGAGAATAGGAGTAATGTATATTATGATATTTTATGGTGATGCTTATTTATGTATAAAAGAGTAGTAACATATAATTTTTTTTTGAATTAATAGTTGTTAATTAAGATAATATTATAAATCATATTTTCTTTTTGTTAGTATTGAATAGATTTGAATTCACTAAGATAATGCATTTGACAACTATCAAGTTATGTTAACATGTACGAATAATTGTATCATAATATTAGTTTATATCACAAATGTCTCCAAATTTATGTATAGGATGAATAATGTATTATGGGTAAGATTAAGTTAACCCATGACATACAAATTCAATGGTAGTACCAATAATTATATTTCATTCCATGTCTATAAAACATAACATAAAATCCTTAATAGCTAACATATTTACTAATACTTAAAATTTGAGTGCCTCTCTTTATCTTTATTGTAGTGAATAAATGACAATAATTTTATAGGGGAAGGGATTCCATAAAATACTAGCTGGGTATAACATACAAAGTTACTATATTTGAAGTCTAATTAAATGGGCCAATATGAAGAGGATGATTCTTTTTAAGTAAAATATCTCACCAAAATTACTTGGAATAAGTATGAAAAGAGCATACAACTATTCATCCTAAAATTTGACAAACATTATTTTTAGAACCATACAACTAATAATCTTAAATTTTGATAATAAATTTGATCAAAAAATGTATATAAAAGTGTATAAATGCTAATAGATTTTCCATAAATGAGTGACCGAAAGCACATAATGAAAGTAAAATTACAATGATTTCCTTTTGAAGATGAATGAATGAATAAATAGAAAATGGATCAAACAATCTCTCCAACAACAAATGAAAAATAAAGGTAAAGTCAAAAATTAAAAATTAAAATCTCAAAAACTATTTAAATATTTTAGTGATACATGTATAGTACATAAAACTAGTTACTTTATTTTTAAAATGGTTTAAAACTGACCACTTTAGATTTACCTCATCATTATATTTTTAAAATTTAGTGTAGCTTTGACAAGTAATAAATATCTAAAATATATCTAGTAAAACATACAAAATTCAAATCCAACTTAATGAATAGAAAAAATTAATTCTAGAAAATGGTTTTTGTTCTTCAAATAAAATTAATTAATATAATTGTTACTAAAATTATCATTTTCCTAAAAATTACATACTACAACAAAATGGGATGCAAAAATTCTATGGAAATTAGAGGATTTACACACCTATTTTCCCTAACACAAAAGAATAAAAATTGAAACTACCAGATTATATTAATAAAATGAAAGACCCACCACTCTATATTTAAGGTGGGGGGGGAATATATCTAATGACACATATGCCCATGGGTTAGTAAAATATAATTGACTTAGTTGTAAAATCACTAGAATTACCTATATGATATCAAAAAATGTGAGTTTATCTATCATAGTCTATGACATTAGAAAATAATGAAAAATTATCAAATATTATCAAATTAAATTATGTATATATATAATAAATAACAAGTGACCATAAAACATAAACCCTAAAACCTAAACCATTCAAAAAATCATGCAAAGCTTCACTATGCACTGAGACCCAAGTCTTGTAGAGATTCATTATGCAATAATAGTTTTACTAGGAATTCACTCTCACATATTTTAGTTTGGCTATTGGTTAGGATTTGAAGAGCCCTAATGAGAATTATCAACCATCGCTCAATAAAATAAGAATAAGAGTATAAAAATTATTATTATATAAAAATTTAGTCTACTGAACACCTGTCTTTATGTGCGTAAGAGTTCCCAAAAACATGTTAATTAGTCAAGAACTACTTCTTGTCATTTCATTTGTAATTATAATTATAATTATATATATATATATATATATATATATATATATATATATATATCAAATGTTTATTCAAATTATAATCTTTGAAGTAAATTTATAAATTATTTAGATACAAGAGAACTACATTTCTACTTACGAAGGTTATAAGAGAAATAGAAAGAGATAGAGATACAAACAAATCTACCTCAGAGCTCAAATGACACTAAAATCAACCCAAAACACACTTACGAAACTATTTTTATCTATTTTTATTCTAATATAGTAATCAAAAAATTAGGATTAACATTTTTAAACACTTAACCAAAATATATTCCTACCTATCACTCAAATGTTTTTTTACCATAAATTATCGTTCTCTTTAAGGGCCAAAAAGACATCAAGTATTGCTACTTTTTATAGGTTTTTATCTGTGTTAAAAATTAAACAAAATGCCACACCCTAAAACATTAAAAAACTTTAATAAACCTTATATTATTAGTATGTCAATAAAATAATCAAGATGTGTTATCATGATATCTCATTGACATTTTTCTAACATCAGTTGTAATAAATTTATACCTACCACTTTAATTTATTGCTTGAATTTATTGGTTTAACACTTAAATATTATTGAAGGATTAAATGATCCATCTTATAAATTTTATTACATTTAGTGATTTTAATTAATTCTATTTAATATTTTAAAATGATGGACCCTAAATAAGTAAGTCAACTATCATTAATTTTTTAATTGATAGATGACATCATTTATCAAATCTCATATGTAATTATGCATAAAAATATATTTATTGGGAGTAATTAAAATGATTTTTTTTTCATAGGTGTTGAGTTATGAATAATAAAAATGTCACAAAGGACATAACTACATACATTAATATATTTTTTATAATTACTATGTGGTTTCAACGTTGCACATATACCATAAGTCATTGTTCTTTTTTACACAAACTTTAAAATTTATTGGGAGTTTTTTGTTTCACATTTTATTTTTGGACATGGGAATGGAAATAACCTAAGTATTTCACATTTAGACTCAAAATATAAATGGAATATTTTTTGAAATTATTAGAATTGTATTAGTATACTTCAAACTAATTTCAATTATCAAGAATGCTAATATGTTATTTTATATTGAAATCATTTTTTCAAATTTTTTTGAAATTAAAATTTGGGCCTAATATAAATAATATGATCTTAACAAGAATAAAAAAGCATTATTCTATCACAATTATTTGTTTATTTATTTATTACAATTCAATAATCTATTATAAATTACACATAGCCTAGATGAATTATTATGGATGCTTTATATCTCATATTATAATAACATAATTAAGATCAAGATTTCATAATTATTGTTTATATAATAATTTCAAAGCATATTACATTTGGAGAAGGTGATCATGTTGACTTAGCCTAAAAATTAACTAAAGTTGTTTTGAATATATTTTTGCTTGTTGATTATGTTGCTTATTTAAATTATGTAACATTCATTTTAATAAAAACCTATGATTAACCTAAATGATAATTATGGTAATAGATTTATCCTTCTTGGTTAAACTAATCCTTTAACTTAACCATCTTTAAGCAAGACTAAAACCCACTGAGGAGAGTGAGGTATTTACCTAGGGTTAAGGACCTAGAAATCGTCTTATGTGGAAGTATGAGTGACACATATGGCACTTGGGTATTATCCGTGTATGCATACACCAATATGACCTAAACCCCATAAAACATATAATACAATAACACACTTCCCCATAGCACTTTTTTTATGTGTTTACCTCTATATAATTACCTAAGTTCACCTCTTTTGGTTCTAGTTACACATATGTGAGTGCATATAATGTTTATCACTTGCTATTAAAAAGAAATTTAAGTGGGTCTAACATACATCTTAAATTTACTCTGATATGAAATTCCAATTTTTTTTGGGATTGTTTCATCTGGTATTAGAGTAGTTTTATACTCTAGGGAACTCTAGGAATTCATTTTCTTCTTATAGTTTTGGAATCTTCTGAGTTATCACTTATAATTCTTATGATAATTAGAATGAAATAAAGTGGAGGAAACATTTGTAAGAATACTTTTAATGTCAACCTAGCTAGGGGTAGAGGTAGAGGATGTGGAAGGGGTCATCATGGACACATCCTCTTTTGTAACAAAGAAGAGTTAACCATAAATAATGGTGACAACAATATAGAGGTACCCAATATAGAATCAATCAATGGGAACCCAATCAACAATCATGAGGATATAATTAGTGGAATATTAATATCCCTTAATACATTGCAAGGAAAGATTGATAGCAAATAATAGATATTGAACAATCTTTAAGGGATATCCTAAAAGCAAATACCTAGATTAGAAATGGGACAAGTGGAAAGACCTATAATTTAAGAACTACCTTTGACCATTGTTGAACCAATCATTAAAGAGATGAATAAGCTTCCATTACCTACCTTTCTAGGGGAATAATCAAGTGGCATAGCTGATACATGGCTAATACACTTATAAAAAGTACTTTAACTTGCATAATATGCCATCCAATGTAAAACCCAGAGTGGCATCCTATCATCTAATAGTACCTATAGCTTTATGGTGGAATAACCTTTGTGTTATTAAAGGATATCAGCCTTTGAACCTATATTGGTCTATTTTTGAGACTTAGTTTCATAAGAGATACTTGAATGCAAACTATAAGGAGTATAAAATAATTGATTTTTAGCTTTTGAAAGAAGAGAACATGTCTATTTCTGAGTATGTGAACAAGTTTTTAATTTTTTGGCATCATGTGAACTATATGCATGATGAAGAAATCAATATTACTAATTTCAAACATGGGATTACTAAAATGTTGATGCATGATGTTAACATGATGAACCCAAGAACCTTGGCTATAGTAATGAATCAGCCTATAAGGTTGATAAAAAAAATAAGTATAACCACATAGCAAGACAAGAGTTTAATACAAGCAGGTAATATTCTAAAGCAAATAACCTTTATTATGTGAAAAAGAAATTTAAAAAATCTAAGCATACCCATAAATTTTTAGGAGGTAATAAAAATTTCAACAAGTTTTCTAGTCAAAATAGTAATTTCAAGTCCCATGGATCTTCTAAATCTAGTTCATACAATAAGGAACAACATCAAAACAACCAACATGGATCTACCATGGATGCTAATACTATTATAGTGGTATCTTCTAGACTAGTTGTTTTCTAGGAATATGGAAATAACCACTATAAAAAGGACTGTCCTAAACTAAAATTAGGGCAAACAATAAATCATAGAGTATATGATATTGTTGTTATCATAATGCTAACTTAAAGGCCTCTCTAATTGAAACCTAAGGTACAATTAATGGTTTTACCTTGACTATCTTGATTGATTTAGGTGAAATAAATTACTTTACTTCTCTTTTTACAATTAAGTAATGTAATTTTAAACCCTTCTTGATAAGAGAAGGTTATAAAGTGGAGTTTGGTACCAGAAAGAAAGTGCCTATTCTTGAGAACTTGGAAAAAGTAGAATTAGATATTGGTGTATTTAAGACTAACGTGAATCTTTTTCTTATGCATTTAGGGTCTTATGATATCATCCTTGGGATGGATTGGTTGCATGAACACCAAACCATGCTTGATTATGTGGGAATAATAGTACAATAAACCAATGACCTTGGCCAAATCATAAAATTGCAAGTCATGCAAGGGTCTACAAGACATAAAACACATTCATTCTTATAGCTAAAAAGAGATGTTAGGAAGGGTTACAAGCTTTATGAAATCCAAATATAGGAAATAACCAATGAAAAAGAGTTGGTACATGTAAATTTACCTATTTTGAGGGGGTTATGGATGTCTTTCTTGAGAAGCCACCTGATTTCCTACCCATGCAAAAATTTGGTTTCTCTATTGACATCATACCTATATCTTCCCCTACTTCTAAAGTACCTTACCTTATGAATGTGGCTAATTTACAAGAGTCAAAAGTTTAGTTGTAAGAAATTTTATATAGTGTAAGCATTTGGCCAAGTGTGTTTCCTTGGGGTGCTCTAGTGGTCTTTGTGAAAAATAAAGATGGTGCATTAAGGATTTGCATTCATTATTGCATGCCAAATAAGGTAATAATAAAAAACCATTATCCTTTACCTAGGATTGATGACTTGTTTTAGAAAATGAAGGGTGATGTAATATTCTCTAAGATTGACTTGATATCATGTTACCATTAGCTGAGAATCAAGGAATAAGACATTCATAAAATTGCCTTTAAAACTTGATATGGACACTATGAGTTCATAGTTCTACTTTTCAGCTTAACAAATGCACCTGTAGCTTTCAAGAATCTTATAATCAACATATTTAGAGACTTTTTGGATAAATTTGTATTAGTTTTTCTTGATGAAATTTTTATTTATTTTAAAAATGAGGTTGAGCATGACCAACACCTTCACCTAGTCTTTCAAAGACTAATAAAACATAAGATATATGAAAAATTATCCAAATATGCATTCTATGAATATGAAATTTATTACATAGGACACATTATTTATAAAAAAGACATTATCATTAACCCCACTAAGATTAAAAATATTCAAGATTGGCCTACTCCTACCAATGTGTATGACGTGCATAGCTTAATGGGTTTGGCTAGTTACAACTAGAATTTTATTGAGAATTTTTCTAGTGTGGCCTATGCCATCACTTCCTTGTAGTGCAAAAGCAAGAAGTTTGTGTGGACCCCTCAGTGTGAGGAAGCTTTTAATAAATTAAAAGGGATGCTTACAATAACACCTGTTCTTATCATACCAAACCCAAATGGTAACACTTAAGTTTGGGATGATGCTTCTAAAGAAGGATATGGAGGCATCTTGACCCAAGATGGCAAATTTGTGGCTTATGAATCACAAAAATTGAAAGATCATGAAAATAACTATATTATGCATGACATGGAGCTTGATTCCATTGTTCATGCACTCAAACAATGGAACCATTTCCTACTAGGAAATCCTTTCAATGTGAAATCTAATCATCAAAGTCTTTAGTATTTATTTTCTCAAGAAGATTTAAATGCACGCTAGTGTAGGTGGATATAATTTTTGAGCAATTTTGACATGGACATATCATATATCAAAGGCAAGGAGAATCATGTGGATGATGCACTCAGAAAACACATGTACCTTAAATCCTTATCAATGTTACAATAAAATTTCATAAGTGTTATTTTGGAACAATAGCTTGATGATGTATTCTACCATGATGTAGGAGCAAGTTTGGCTGATAAGCTTGTAGCAAAAAGATTTGCTAATTTATTTATTTTTTGCAATAGATGGCCTAATAAGGCATAAAGTTAGAATTTATGTACTCAATTTGAGTGAATTTAGAAATTATGTGCTTAATTAATTACATACAACAGCTTATTATGCTCATCCAAGGGTTAAAAAAATGATGCATGAGCTGAAAAAGATCTATTTTTAGCCTAGAATGAAGTATGATATCACTAAATTTTTAGCAAAATAGTTGGAATGATAGTGTTTCAAATTTGAGAATTTCCATCTAGGAGGGATGATATACCCTCATGATATTCCAATAGATAGGTGGGTTTTAGTCTCACTTGATTTTATTATAGCATTGCTAAAATCATGTAGCAAGCATGATACAATCATTGTAGTGATTGATAAAACCACTAAAGTTGGCCATTTTATTATTGGAATATTAATAGATGATGCTTCTATGTTTATAGAATGCTTCATAAATGAAGAGGTTAGACTCTATCATATACCTAAATTGATCATATCAAATCAGGACAAGTTATTTACTTCAAAGTTTTGGCATAAATTAATTGTAGCCTTTGGAACAAAGCTAAATTTTATTTCTTCATATCATCCAAAAATGGATGGGTAAACGGAATGGCTCTATAAATTAGTTGAAGTTATGTTACGCATGTATGTAATGGATCAACAAAAAAAATGGGAGGATTACCTCCATTTGGTTGAATTTGTATATAATAGCTGTTACCATTCAACTATTAAGATGGATCTATTTGAAGCTTTATATGGATGTAAGTGCAAAACACCTTTGGGTTGAGATAGCTTGGAAAATAGAAATGTTACTAGACCTAGTTTGATGCTAAAATATAATAAGTAGATGGAATTAATAAGGTAGAATTTGAAAAAAGCTTCTGATAGGAAAAAGATTTATGTAGATCAAAATATAACTCTACATGAATTCATCATGGGAGACAAATTTTTTCTGCATGTTAGACTGTAGAAAAGTTATGTTAAGTTTGGCAAGGCTTCCACGTTAGCACCATATTTTGGCTAGAATTTTTAAATTGTGGAAAAGATTAACCTTATTACCTATCATCTAGAACTTTTCCCTTCTCTATCAAGGATTCACGATGCTTTTCAAGTTGTTTTGCTAAGAAAGTATATACCTGATCCATCTCATGTTTTAGATTGGACTAATTTATAGGTCATAGAAGAATAAAATATCCAGTTAGAAATAGTGAGAATCTTGGACCATCGTGGCATTAAGATGCATAACAAAGATATATAGAAGGTTTTGGTGTAATGGGACGTACTAAGTGAAAGGAACACTACTTAGAAAGATGCTCATATTTTCAAGCAACATTATGCATGGATTTTTGACTAAGTCATTGGGATAGTTCCCTTTTAATAGGGGGAGGATGTTATGATTTTGAATTTTCATAATATATTATATTGTTATGATATTGATATTATATTTTTAAACTAATTATTGACTATTATTTAGTTTGATTATATTTGGTATTGGTTGCAGCAATGTTGGGCTTTGTGCTTAATTCTATACTTAATGATTTTATGGAATTATTATTGTAGTTGATGCTGTTATAAAATGTATTTAATTATTGATTTTTGATATGATATTATTGATGTCATTTTTGGTGGTTGTACATTTTATCTGAGTTAGGTAGATGTTAGAGGCTATACTCCTAAAACCAAATGAATTTTGAGCACATCAAATATGTTTGATAGGTATAGTTTTTTATTTTGTTTTTGTCCTTTAGACATCTTGATTGGTTGTTATGATTTTTGATTATGGTCCTTGTACTTATTAGTTGTTGATATACTTTACCTTGTCATTTTTTTACCTTATCAGATGTTATTTAATATTATTTTCCATAATGAGTTTTGCAACCATAGTCTTTAATTCCACCTTGTGCTTAGCTCCATTTTATTCCTCTTACATAGGCTTTTATTCATTCTATGTCCCTTCACTGACCCTATTTACCTATGTAGACTCATTACCTAGACCTACCCTTGACACCCCTAGGAACCTTTGACACCTCCTATGGATTAAACCTTAGACCTAAATAAGCCTTATAATAAGGTGTTGGCATATATTTTTATGGCTTAATATTATGACATTGACTTGGTATTAAACTTATTTTAATTGGTCATTTTTAAACATTGTGATAATCAACTTAGGTCAAATGATGTCTTGGGTTTTTTTTTAACACCATTATTAGGTGAGTGGCATGGATAGTGGAGTTTATAATCTTAATCCATTTGATTAAGGATAAATATGGAATTTAATCCCTAACCTATGCTCTTATTGGTTGGTAACTATATTAGCAACCAAGTTCTCCAGATAGGTCATTAATGGAGAGGTTAGAGGGCGATTTGCCTTGGGATACAGACTAGGGTTTCTCTCTCCTCCCATTCAATGATAAATTTAATAGGTTATGGGAAAGTGGATGGAAATAATGGGATTTGGGATGGTGGATAGAGGGAATTAGGAAGATAGAAGAATGGAGGAGAAAATAATAGAATGTTAGCTAGTTTTAATGGTAGCCATGATGGATTATGGAACACACACAATAGTGCTTGGAAAGAATATAGAGGTTCTTATTTATCTTGGATTCTTGGAGTTTTTATGATAT
>JARHVA010000992.1:2672500-2755000 GCA_037957365.1 Torreya grandis
TAAATGGAAGTTAAGCATTGTATAAGATAAATTGGCTATTATCTAAAAAGTAATATACTCCTACTACATTAAATTATTAATTATGGTTTTAACTTCACATTGATTTAAATGTCTATTATAATATTAATTATTCCAAGCTAGATTTAATTCTTATATGCAATCAATCATTATATATATATATATTCATTGTCATATTAATACTTGATACAAAAATATTAATTTATTAATATTATTTTGGGACTATTGATGCACCTAAATGTATCAACAAATTCATGTAGTGTTTAGAAAACCATTCTCATTTTTGGATTCATAGAATCCATTGAATGATTTGTTGGTTGTGATAATCCTATTATCCTTGGTGTAATAGAGGCAAAAAATGTTGACTATTTCATAAATTAATATTAGTTTGTGGTTGGGAGCCACCATGGCTTAATAGTTGATCTTTGATTTTGGAGATGATCTATGATATTTAAAGTGAATTATGCTCAAAAATAGGTTTAAATCTAAACCAAAATGAATATTCATAATGAAACTAAGCTAAGGTGAATTGATAAAAAAATTAGAAAAAGGAAGGGTAGAGCAGAAAAGAGAAGTGTTGTTGATCTTTGCTTCAAACATTATGATAAAGTTCTAATTTCATATGAACATACATTTAACCAATATATAATATGAATTAGCATAAGCTCAAATCCTATCACACATCAGGTAGACATCTAAAGAATGTATGAAAATATGCAAATAAGAATAAGATTTAATTTAATAATTTTTCCCCTGTAAGCAAATAACATTAACCTAGATGCAATAAGAGCAAAGAAAGTGAAGTAAACCCAATAACATTCAACTAATCTAGAATTAGCAAAAATTATCAACACTGCATTTAAAGATGCATTTATAGAATTCATAAGAGCCATTCAAAAATGAATATAAGATCAAAAAAATGGGAGAGAAACCATGATAGTAATTCACACAAGCAAATATGGACAAACTTTACAAAACTCCTTGCTTATATTAATTTTCTCAAAAGTTACAAATAGTTTTTGGCTCCAAAAACTCTCTCCCTTTGACAATTGGAAATACCTCTTTGTATATAAAATTCATGAGGTATACTAGTCAGTAATGACAAATCACATTTGCACATGAGCATAGGACAGTTGTCCTTTCTATTACATTCTAGAATAAATGACCTTTTCTAATATATTGACCGATAGGAAATGTATTTTACAAGATGTACATGCGCTTACAAGAAGAATATTCTATTTCTAAAATATACAATGCTCAATTATTAAAGAATTTTCCTATCTTAGCTAACCTAGAGACCCTTTTGGTGATGTAATCTTCTACCTTCCTTGCAAGATCTTCATCTATAATGTTGTACATTGATTAGCTAGAGGTCAACAATGAGTCTCATGAATAGTTCCTATTTTTCTTATTTCTTAGGTTGATGAGATATTTCTTAGCTCTCTACATAAATTATTTGATGCTCACATCATCTCCATTATTCTCTTTAGATGAAAATAGTAGGCCCATAATCTTTTTATTATCAGCTCCTATTGTTCCCTTGTTCTTGATTTCTTACTTCTTGCATGAATTGAGTAGTTATCTGCTTTAACTCTTTATCAATTATTAGACCCAAGGGACTAAGTATGGTGGGATCTTTGATCAAGCTATCCAATATGTGAAACATTATATCTTCTTGTTTTTTGAAGTCTTTGGAAATGTCCTCTATCTAATGGACCATCTTCTTAGGGCTTTGATTTTATCCACCAATATAACCATATCCATATTGAGATGGGCTAGGTTGACTGTCTTGAATTCAAGGATAGGATTCTTGGTCAAGGCTTTGATCAAGTCTTTGAATTGATAGCTTAAATCTTTCCATTGGCCAACTTGTCCTATAGCCATGGAATTTTGATTAATTATTGCCTCCTATTTAGTTTTGATTAACTTTAAGGAATTGAAGAAGTCAATCATAGTGCCCTCATATAGCTTGAATCTATCTAATTGAAAAGATGGTAGTCTCTTCTAAATTTGTTTCTATTCTAAAATTCCCTTGATCATTGTAGTAGAGCCTCCTCACAAACATATTTTTTTTTGGAGATGGGATGTTCGTTCTCAATGGTCGAAAACAAGCTTGACCAATTGTTGTCCCTTGTACTTAGAGTTATGGCATCAAATTATGTATCTTTGAAAATCATCTTTTCTATATCTGATGTTAGATAGAGCTCCACATCTTCCCTTAAAACACCATTTTAGGCTGCCATCGCTACAGGCTTCTCCAAATTGGTTACCAGTGATCTAGAATTTAATTCTAGATCAAATTATGCTTGGATAAGTTATAATTCAACTTTCTTGGATTTATTACGGTGATCATAAGGTCAAAACAGGGTTTTTATATTTTTTAGGGCTTTCTTGAAGGTTTTTACATTGTTATAATGGTTGTGACTATTTTGAATTTGCATGAGCTTCATGACTTAGATCCCAATTGAATTATGTACTTATACCCTTGCATTTCTTAGGTCTATAAAACCTTCATCTTGGCATATTGGACTTATGTGGCTCTAATGTCGCATCACTATGGCATTTTTGTGGCATTTTTATCATTAAAATTTAAAAAATGATAATTATTTTTTGAAAATTCCACTTTTATCTTGCACCATTGATCTTGTTTGCATGGATCAATTACACTCCATTGATCTTTATCTAAGAAATTAAATGTCATTGGCCACTTTTTTATGTTCCCTATGGTTATGAAACTTGTCATTTCTACATTTGATTTTATATTTATTGAAATGTTAATTTTGATCTCTCACCATTGATCTTATTTGCATGGATCAATCACACTTCATCGATCTTGATCTACTTAATTATGCTTCATGCTCCGCAAACCATTAATCTAAATATGTGCACTCGTCTACATACCATCAATATTCAAAATATTCTTGAGCTTTAATTTGTGGCCCTTGGCTATTCCATGTGTCATCTTTGCATTCATCCTCAAGATTTTTGACTTTTCAATGTTCATTGTGCACTATCTGATCATCTTTGTCTAAGAAAATGCGTTCCATTGGATCTTTAAAATTTTATCAAACCTTAGCTTAGGGATGGGGATTTGACTTTAAATTTAATATTTCATCATTGGATCATTTAAATGGATCAATTTCAGATCATTGATCCTATGGATAAAAATGATTTTTAAGTCAATACTTAGGAAAATAAAGAACTTCACATAATGTTTTTAGACTATGGTTTTATTTCATGTTAATAAACATGAGTAAGACCTAAGGATAAAAATTTTAATCTAAGTTTTGAGACAACATATAGTTTAAAACTAAGTTTTATTGTATTGATAAATATAACAAAATTTAGTGTAAGGCTTTTAGGCAAAGTCTATAGTAAAATTGACCCTTCATTTGGTTAGACCATGATAATGATAAAATAGACCAAGGGACCATGGGATATAAAGGGACCAAGAATAAGATTTTAGACTAAGGTTTGGTCATTTTGAAAAACATGACTAAGCATTTAGATTAAAAAAATTAGCTAAGTTTATGTTTTAATTGATTATTCCCATGTAAATTTGAATTTGATTCAAGAGGATCTAAGCTACAGTAATTTGAATAAGGGTTTCAAGATAATCAATAATTTAATTTGATCCTTGATAGACTTAAGGCTATTAAAAGACCAAATTGATAAAACAAATCATGAAACTCAAGTATTGTCCATTCTAAATGGACTCCATTGAAGTTGTAACTTGAAACATGAAGATCCAATGTTAGAAACTTTAGGCAAGATTAAATCAAGATTATGAAAAAAATGCCAACCAAATCAAGTGTTAAGGTATGGAGCTAAAAGCTTCACCAAATGAGGGAGTAAAAAAGTTGCAGGAATTACACAGTCACTGACATTAGTCAGGAGCGACCGACGTCAGTCATGAGTGACCGACGTCAATTAGGAGTCGACTGGGAGATTCCAACATCAGTTATGTTTGGCCGACGTCAGTCAGGTACAGATAGGCAGGGATCGATGTCAGTCACCTATGCATCTAGAATGCTATTTTCGTGGACATAATAGAATGTTTGCATGATAGGATTAAGTGTTAGTCTTAAGTCCATGTCTCTATCTTTAGTAAGACTATTTTGAGTCATTGATTAGGAGGTGCATCTAATGGCTATAATTGTATGATCATGTTTCCTAATTATTATATAATAGGATAGATCTTCATAGCTTATTGAATTGGACAAGAATAGTATAGTATTGTATATGTGTATCAATCCAAGTTGTTGGAATTGATTGTAATTGAGAGAGAGAACTCTTGAGGGAAAGAGATCTAGAAAGAGATCTGTACATCTGAGAGAGGTGTGGAAGAAAAGAAGTTTCTTCAATTGTATTCCTTCTGTAAAGAGTTTAATACAAGTTTTTAGGGTGGTTTCTTGTATCTCTTATTCTTTTTTATTTATCATTCTAGTTACTTATCTTTCTTGTTTAATTCTACATTTAATTGCTTTCATATTGTAATCAACATTGTTGATTGATCCCCAACAAGTGGTATTAGAGCTCAAGTTGACTAATAGGTGTTTCAGATCTAGTTAGTGTGTATTGATTATAGGTTACTCATGGGGATTTCTATTTGAGTGGGAGAAAGCAATGGTAGAAGAAAGTAAACTAAGAATGGATAAGTTTAATGGAAAGATTTATCAACATTGGAAAATGCAGATAGAGGATTATCTATATCAAAAGATCTATACTTACCGTTAGGTGGGGTTTTAAAGAAGCCCAAAGACGTGGATGATGAAGAATGGGAAGTTCTTGATAGAAAGGCTCTTGGATCTATAAGATTGAGTCTGGCTTCTACTGTGATATCTAATTTATCACAGGCAAAGTCAATGGTAGAGTTAATGAATACTTTAGCAAATTATTATGAAAAACCCTCAGCTTCAAATAAGGTATATCTTATGAAGTAGTTATTTAATTTGCAAATGCAGGAAGGTAGATCTGTATCTAATCATCTAAATGATTTCCATGGAATTATAAATCAGTTAAATTCAGTCAAAATAGTGTTTGATGATGAAATTAAGGCTCTTTTAATATTATGTTCTTTGCCTAAAAGTTGGCATAGCTTGGTAATGGCAGTTAGTAATACTGCATCTGGTTCAAATATTTTAAAAGTAGAGGATGTTGTTATTGTAATCTTGAATGAAGAAATTCGCAGGAAAAGCACAGAGGAAACATCAGGGAAGGCTTTAAGTTTTGAGAGTAGGGGAAGGAAAAAAGAGAAGAGCAAGGAAGGGAGATCAAGGTCTAAGTCAAAGATGAGATGTAGATCCAAATCCAAAAATGGCAGGAATCCATAATGCTAGAATTGTGGAAAGATAGGGCACATAAGCAAAGATTGCTGGTCAAAGCCAAAAGAAGACAATCAGCATGAAGGTAAAGAAGAAGAAAAAGTTGTAGGTATTACACAAGATGCTCTTATATTCTCTTTGCATAATAATATAGAATCTTGGGTTTTAGATTCTGGTGCATCTTTCCATGCTACCCCTAATAAAGAATATTTTAGTGACTATGTCCATGGAGATTTTGGAATAGTTTATCTAGGGGATGATGAGCCTTGTAAAATTGTTGGCAAAAGAAAAGTGCAGCTGAAAATGTAGAATGGCAACACATGGGTGTTGAGAGATGTCATGCATGTTCCCAGCTTGAAGAGGAATTTGATTTCTGCAGGAAAGTTAGGGGATGAGGGTTATACAGTAACTCTCACAACTGAATCTTGGAAGGTGACCAAGGGTGCACTTGTATTGGCCAGAGGTAAGAGAGTAGGTACTCTCTATTTATGTAATTATATTATTGATAATTCTCCTTCTATATTATCTACTTCAGATGTGGATGCAAAGTTGTGGCACTCTAGGCTCAACCACATGAGTGGGAAGAGAATGTCTATTCTTAAGTCAAAAGGTAAGCTTTCATATTTGAAAAGCATAGATCTGGATTTTTGTGGGAACTGTATTTTTGGAAAACAAAAGAGGGTGAGTTTTCTCAAGACTGGGTCAACAAAGAAGAAACACAAATTGGAGCTTGTTCACACAGACGTGTGGGGGCTAGCTCAAGTTGCTTTTATTGGAGGATCATGGTACTATATTTCTTTCATAGATGATGCTACAAGAAAGGTATGGGTCTATTGTATAAAGAATAAATTTGATGTTTTTGACACTTTTAAGATTTGGAAAGCTATGGTTGAGAATGAAATAGGCAAGAGATTGAAGTGCTTGAGATCTGACAATGGTGGTGAGTTCTACAGCTATAAGTTCAGAAGTTATTGTTATATGAATGGAATACGTAGGCAAAGGATGGTTCCAAGGACACCTTAGAAAAATGGAGTTGCTAAAAGGATGAATAGAACCATAATGGAGCATGCAAGGTGTATGAGATTACATGCTAGTTTGCCCTTAGAGTTTTGGGCAGAAGCTATGGATACTGTAGTGTACCTGATTAATAGAGGACCCTCTACAACACTAGATGGTGGAATTCCAGAAGAGGCATGGATAGGTAAAAAGGTAGATCTCTCATTTCTTAAATTTTTTGGTTGTGAAGCCTTTATGCATGTTGATAAGGAAAATAGAAAGATGCTAGATGCTAAGTCAATGAGGTGCACATTTATTGGCTATGGCTCTGATGATTTTGGATTCAAGTTTTAGAATCTAGGAACTAACAAAATAATTAGGAGCTGTGATGTTGTTTTCAATGAAAAAGTGATGTATAGTGATCACCTCAAGAAGCTGAATCAATCTAGGTAGAGCAATAGAGAATTGGATGAGGTGACGGTCCAAAATGAGCTCGTGAGAAAGAATAATCACAGGCAAGAAAACACACAGACCAACATCGGTCAAGAAGGAACCGACGTCAGCAATACATGAATTGATGTCGATGAGACAATGACCGACGTTGGTCAGGGAGAACCAACGTCAGCTAGTTACAGGCCTGGAGGTGACTGAGATCGGTCACTGTCAGAGAATTTGGGCAGACAGCGTGTTGTGAATGAGTCTCAGACGCCCATCAGGAGGTCAGAAAGGGTAATTAAACCTCCAATTTGATATTCTCCTTCATTATTCTATTTATTACTTACTGATGGTGGAGAACCAGAGAGTTTTGATGAAGTAATATAGATGGAATCCAAGAATTAGTGGGAGCTAGGCATGAATGAGGATATTCATTCCTTGAGAGAGAACCAAACATGGGATTTGGTTGAGTTGCCAGCAGGAAAGAAGACACTTAAGAATAGATGGATCTACAGATTGAAGGAAGGTGAGAATGGATAGATGAGATATAAGGCCAGGTTGGTAGTGAAAGGATTTGCACAAAAACTAGGTATTGATTTTGCTGAGATTTTTTCTCCTATTGTTAAAATGACTTCTATATGGACTATATTCTCTTTAGTTGCTATTGAGGCTTTGCATCTTGAGTAGCTTGATGTTAAGACAATGTTTCTTCATGGAGATTTGGATGAAGAAATATATATGGATCAGCTGGAAGTATTTGAGGTCAAAGGTAAGGAGAAGTTAGTGTGCAAATTGAAGAAAAGCTTGTATGTCTTCAAGCAAGCTCCTAGACAATGGTATCTGAGATTTGGCAGGTTTATGAATGAGCATAGCTATAGTAGGTGTCAATATGACCATTGTGTGTATTTTAAGAGATTGAATAATGGTAGATATATTATTTTGTTGTTGTATGTAGATGATATGTTGGTTGCAGGATCACACATGTAGGATATCTCTGAGCTTAAGGTGAAATTAGCTCACACATTTGCCATGAAGGATTTGGGAGCAGCAAAGAAAATCCTTGGCATGAGCATTAAGAGAGACATGAAAAATCATAGGTTGATTTTGTCTCAAGAGGATTCTGTGAACAAGGTGTTGGAGAGGTTTAATATGCAGGATGCAAAACTGATAAGTACACCTTTGGCTAGACATTTCAAATTGAGTAAAGAATAGTGTCCTAATTCACATGATGAGGTAGAGTACATGAGTAGAGTTCCATATGATTCTGTAGTAGGGATCTTAATGTATGCAATGGTTTCTACTAGATTGGATATTACCCAAGCAATGAGAGTTGTAAGTAAGTATATGGCCAATCCAGGGAAGGAGCACTGGAAAGCAGTTCAGTGGATCCTTAGATATCTGAGAGGGACCAGCAGTAGGCATTTGTGCTATGGAAGTTCAGAGACTTCTCTACCTGGTTATGTAGATTCAGATATGGTAGGTGATTTTGATGGTAGAAGAAGCACCACAGGATATGTTTTCACAGTTGGTGGAATGGCAGTTCGCTGGATATCAAAGTTGTAGAAGGTTGTTGCCTTGTCAACTACAGAAGTAGAATATATTGCAGTCACAGAGGCTAGAAAAGAGATGATATGGATGACATGGTTCATGGAAGAGCTAGGAAAGGAGCAAGAGAGTTGTAGATTATACAGTGATAGTCAGAGGGTGATTCATTTGGCTAAGAATTCAGCCTTTCATTCAAGAACAAAGCATATACAGCTTAGGTACCACTTCATTAGACAGGTATTGGAGGATGGTGAGTTGAAGTTGGAAAAGATCCATACAGATAAGAACCCTACTGATATGTTAACCAAGCCGATAACAAAAGAGAAGTTGAATCTTCATTCAACTTTTGTAGGTCTTCATGATTGAGTTTGAAGATGGAGGAGCTAGAAGATGTTGCTGTACAGGTAATAGTGTAGCTGTTTATCTCCAAGTGGGAGATTTTTAAGGTGTGGAGCTAAAAACTTCACCAAATGAGTGAGTACAAAAGTTGCAAGAATTACACAGTCATCGGCATCAGTCAAGAGCGACCGACGTCGGTCAAGAGTTGACTGGGAGATATTGGAATTGGTTATGTTCAACCGACGTCAGTTAGGTGCAGATAGGTAGGGACCGATGTCGGTCACCTATGCATCCAGAATGCTATTTCCATAGACAAAATAGAATGCTTGCATGATAGGATTAATTGTTAGTCTTAAGTCCACATCTCTATCTTTAGTAAGACTATTTTGAGCCCTTAATTAGGAGGTGCATCTAATGGCTGTAATTGTATGCTCATGTTTCCTAATTATTATATAATAGGATATCTTCATAGCTTATTGAATTGGACAAGAATAGTATAGTATTGTATATGTGTATCAATCCAGGTTGTTGGAATTGATTGTAATTGAGAGAGAGAACTCTTGAGGGAAAGAAATCTAGAAAGAGATCTGTACATCTGAGAGAGGTGTGGAAGAAAAGAAGTTTCTTCAATTGTATTCCTTCTGTAAAGAGTTTAATATAAGTTTTTAGGGCGGTTTCTTGTATCTCTTATTCTTTGCTATTTATCATTCTAGTTACTTATCTTTCTGGTTTAATTTCGCATTTAATTGCTTTCATATTGTAATCAACATTGTTGGTTGATCCCCAACATCAAGTGTGAATTATATTCAAATAAATAAAATGTAAAAACATGTTATTGGTACTTTGATCAAGTGAATTTTCAATTTTAAGGTATAAATTTACATCATTTGAAATAAGGGTCCCCATTTTTTAGAAATGGAGGTATGTTGACCTCAATAAATGGTGACTTCTAGGGAAAATATAAAAATATATTAGAATTTAGAGACTCTAGTTTATACTAATAACTATACTAGTAATTCTATTTGATCAAGTACCATCATGATTAATTCATGGTTAAAACAAGTCTTGTACATGCAAAATTAGGATCAAACATCAAGACCCAATCATGTTGTGTGTGTGCTTTGATTCCACTTACCATTTTTCATGGAATTTTAAGAAAAAACTTCTAGATTTCATGACTTTAGTCATTAACACTAACTTTCAACATGTTTGGATATTCATTAAAAACCAAACTTTAGCTTAGGAAATTCTTGGGCATTGCTCTGCTACGAGCTAGGCATGCATAGCCTCAATAGAGAATGCCTTTGGCTCCACTCTAAGACTTGATCTACTACCAACTAGGTGTCCATAACCTTGATGGAGGTTACCAAAATCACCTCTACTTAGAAATCTCTTTGATTTTGCAATAATTTCTTGTTTTTGTAAAATTTTAGATCATTTTGACTTTCTAGCAAAAGTTGGGAACTTAGATAGGTTCAGGGATTTGGTCAAGTGTTTGATCTTTAGACAATCATCCTTGGTTACAACCTTGTCCTAGTCAATAATGTTTATTAAGTGTAAACATGACTGTATCCTAATAATTCAAACTTTCACCCTACATGTGTAATCTTTCATAAAACCAAACTTAGATTAGAATAATGCTCAAAATCCAAATGAATAATTATCTTAACCATTAGCCTTTACTAGTTTCTCCAAACTACAACATTAAGTTCATATTCCAATAATTCATGATCAACCAATGCTAAGAAAACATACCTACATTCTTGAGCTATGAGGTTTCTTTGAGCCACTAAATGTGTTTTGAGTTGAGGACTATCCAAAATGACTTATTAAAAGTAAGAAACAAAGTAGGGAAATCAAACAAACCAAACACAAATTAAATAAGAAAATAAATATATACAAATACTATCTATAAATAAGGGATATGAAGGGAATAACAAGAAGGAAACTAATCAAAATCCTACCTACACTAACTCTAACTAGTCTTACAGTTCATTCCATAAAGACTCTAAATGAGGTATCAAAGAAATAGTGCTTGAGGTATTGCCCATTGGTTGGCAATGTAAATGTTGCTCCTTTCAAGTCTTCTAGTTTGAAGGTGTTATCCCCCATGATCTTAGCAATTTGATATGGGCCAATCCACAAATGTATGAACTTCTCATGCTTTCCTTTTGGTTCTAAGTCTTTATCCCAAATAAGAACTAGTTTCCTTGTCTAAACACCTTTATCTCTAAACTTCTATCAAACCTCCTCTTGACTATGGTTTGTTGTCTACTAAAATTGGTAAAATCCTCCTCTCTTACATCTTCCATCTATATGATGTCAAGTAACCTTAAAATTGAAACTTCTTGATCCTCTTCCATGTACTCTTACATGAACCTATATGTTGGTAGCTTGAGTGTGATGGGAAATATAGGTTTTTAACCATATACTAGCAAGAATGGCGATGCTTTGAGAGCTTGCTTAACTTTGGTTCTATCTACACAAAGGGCATAGTTGAGTAGCTTATGTCATGTTCTCAGTTTATCATCTGTATATTTCTTTATGGCTTTCATCAAGTTCTTATTTATTGATTTAAACACCATTTCCTTGAGGGTAATGGTTTGATGAGAACTTGAAAATAATGTTGTCATATGCTCATTCAGTCATCTCTATGGATACAAAAGCAAATCCATTATCATAAACTAGAGATATTGGTATGCCAAACCTTATGTATATGTTTTATTCTATAAATATAATCACTTCTTCAGCCCTATACTACTTAGTTTCCATTATTTCAGTCCATCTTATGAAGTAGTCAGTCTCAGTTAAGACATACTTATGACCATTAAAGGAATTAGGGTTTATGACCCCCACAAAATCTAGTCCCCATTGAGTAAGGGTTGAATATTTGACATGATTGGAATTATTTCACATGCTTTTGAGCATATTTGAAGATAGTGGTCTAGTAATAACTATCTCTAAGTATCTTGTGGGTTGTAGTCCTTCTAAATGGATGTCCACCTCCTAATTTTTCATGAAAAGTGCTCAAGATCTTATCCACCTCTTCTTTGAAAAACACCTTAGGTAAATTCCTTAAAATTTATTCCTATAAAACACTCCATCCTTGATCATAAAATGAGATTATTTGAGCCTTAAAGATCTCTTTTGCTCTCTACTTAACTCTGCAAGATAATATCCATTGATTAGCAAACAAATAATAGGATCATACCAATCATTAGGCTAAATTTTATTTGTCCTACCTACATGACACTCAGTTTGGGATTAGTATTGGTAATTAACTATATTAAACCTTGTAATCTTACCAACTTGTAGTCTTCATCTCTAGATCATATTCTTGGAAAACATACATCCACTTACCTATCCTTTATCCAAGTTCACATTGACTAAGCATGATCTTAGTGGCAGGGTCTAGTAGCATTGCATGTACCTTATTTTTAAAGATATAATGCCTAAATTTATTTACTAATTTGAATAGAGAACATGATTATTTATTAATAAGAGAATAAATCAATTCATCATTTTTAAAATTAGTACTCATGAAAGCAATAGGATGATCACATCCATCTATCTTCTGAGTTATGATAGCTACAATTTTATGGTCAAAAGTAAAAAAGTAAAGATAGAATAATTTAGTAAAGTTTGTATTTATTAGTATAGGGGAGTGTCCAATTGATTATTTTATTTCCTTTAAGGCCTTCTTAGTCTCTTAATTCCGAGTAATCTCAGCATCTTTCTTTAACATGTCATTCAAAGGTCTCACTATCTCTGCAAAACTAGAAATAAACTTCCTCATAAAGTTGATTTTAACAAATAAAGACTTTAGTTGCTTCATATTATTAGGGGGTTATATCTTTGATATTGAATTTATTCTATCTTGCTGTATATAGATCCCTTCCTTAGTTATAACATGTCCCAACAATTTTCCCTTAGTTACACAAAAATTGCTCTTGTTTGGGTTGAGAGAAATTCCATACCTTCTACACCTTTCAAATAGTTGTTGCAAGTGCATGATATGATCTTTATTGTTCTTTGAAAATATATTTAGTTCATCCATGTAAATAATAATTTACTTACCTATGGGGCCTTGGAATGCATGATACATTTATCTTTGAAAGGTTACACCTACATTTATCAATCCAAAGGGCATTCTCTTGTAGACAAAAGTGCCCCACTTGGTATTAAAAGTAGTATTCATCCTATATTATTTATTCACTAGCACTTGTTTATACCCTAAAAATCATCAAGAAAATACATCATAGTAGAACCAAAAATTATTTGGATTACTTGGTCAAGAGAAGGTAGGGGGTAATTATCCATTTTAGATGCTCTATTCAAATTTATAAAATCAATACACAATTTGATTTCACCATTTTTATTCCTAACTAGACCCAAATGGATTATTTAATGGTAAAAACTATCTTAGAATCTACTAAATTCATGACCTCTTCGTATATCATTGGTTCTAGGATAGGGTTGACTAGCCTTTGTTTTTGCCTATATGGCTTACAATCTTCTTTTAGAGGTATGGTGCAGGTCATGACACTAGGATCAAAGATATTAAAGTAATCATAAGACCATGTTATTACATCCTCATACTTTTTTATCATATCTTTTTCTATGTTATTTTCAATGCTTGTGTAGCCTATACCAATGTTAACTAGTCGATGTTAACCTTAGGAACCTAGGTCCATTGAATTGTAGTCCTTCCCATCCACTTTAGGAAACTTAAATGTCTTAGTAATTTTGTCTAAATCAAATAATCTATCTAAGGTTATCATGCCTTTTGGGATCTTACATTCCCTAAAATTAATGAGATTGTCATCAAGTTTTCCTTCAACTTTGTCATCATCAAGGATATTTTCACTAGATTCATCAATGATGTAGCCTCAAATACTCTTGAGTTAGTCATGAATTCTATGATATATTGATCATCACTAAATACTTGAAAATGGTTGATATTATTTGGCATTGAGGGACATGAGACTAATTTAATAGTAGGTCTTAATAACTTGGAGCTTTGATTGGGCATAAGATTAGCTATAGTTGAAGTAAGTACATCAGCAACTTTATTTTCGTATGTAGGGATTTCACACAATAATTAAAGCATCAAAAGATTCAATTAAGTCCCTTACTCTAAATTTATATTTCTTAAGATAATACAATTTTCATTGACATTCACTCTTGACTTGATTAAATACTAGTTTAAAATCACCAAAAACTAATAGTTCCTTGACCTTGTGTTTGATTATAAATTATATTCCAAGAATAAGTGGTTCATACTCAACTAGATTATTGGTGTATGGGAACTAAAGTTTGTAAGATTAATTTTAATCTTTCCTAATGGGATTACTTAATAACACTCCTACAATAGAACTTGATTTGAATCTAGCACCATCAAAATATAGCTTTCATAATCCAAGCATATCCTAAGTAGTTTTGGAGTTACATGCCTTTATGGTGTCAAGAGTGTAAACACCTAAATTTTAGTTAAACATATTGACCCTCTCATTGGTCACATTATATTTAGTAAACATATGCTTCATTTTAGGTTCCCTTTATATACTGATCTGATTTGGAACTCCCTTCCATGGAAGCCACATGTGTGAATAGTCCATTGACATATAACCATTCAAAGATTTGGTCCAGTCTATACTTAGTAGTATTATATATGCATCAAGAAGATCTACCACTTAGATTTCAATGAATTTTTGGATCCTTGGTTCATAATAAATATGCATATGAACAATTAATAATCCACAAATCACTTTGACTCTTAATTTATCTAATGGAGTCACAACCCTATCAGATTTAATTGGAGTCAAACCTAATTACTCAAAATTAGCTTTAGGCACAATATTTGATAATGCACTAGATTCTAACAAATAATTATGAAAAACATTATCAAATATCCTAACTATAAGTAAGAAATGTTGAACATCTACCTTACTTTTGTTTATTGCAACATTAACATGTGCAAACTTTTATGGTTTGCTAGACTTCTTAGATAAAGATTCCAATAATAAATCCCTTTGTTTAATGATCTAAGTCAATTCATGCAAAGTAATGTTAGCTTTGATATTTTTCATGTCCTTTTCTATATTATATCTAGTCTATTGGAAGAATTAGATGCATTAACATTGGGTTTAGATGTACCTCCCTTAGGAGGATCTAGATTGTTAACTAATGTAGTATCAAGAGGAGTGTCAAAATTATTTGGTGGAGTTGAGGTATTAATACTTAGAGCATAGGTCTTCTTCAGATATTTTTGGAAATCATGAATCTCTTTAGGGATATCCTTAGGCTCATTATCTTCTTGGAATGGGAACTAAAATGTATCTACCATGAGAGTTGAATTAACAGATTTGGATGACCTTGATGAACCTAAGGAACCTACACCATATTCATTAATATGTACATCTTCAAAATTATCCAATTATTCTTGAAAAGATTCAAAAGCATTACAAAACTCTAGACAATCTAATTCACCATGTTTTAAAGTATAATTAACTCTATAATAATCAGGTAAAGCTACATCACCAAGATTTATATCGAGCACATTATTTTTAGAAAGTGACTCATTGTTAAGGATATATTTTTTATTTTGGAATATATTTGAATTCCTATTGAACCTTTGGAAAGAGAAGTTTCTTTTAGAACTTTCCCTATTAAGGTCAACTTGTTTTTGTAACTAAAGGAAATAAGTGTTTATCTTTTGAGCCATAATTAAGATAGAGTCATTCTCATTTTTGGGTACCTCAAAATTATGGACTTGAGTATTTTTATCGGTTTTAGGAATCAAAGCTCTCTGGTCTTGTGGATGAGATCCATTAGTAGAATTATTTGAGAATCCTAGGTTTTAGCTAGGGTGTGCATGACTCAAAAGCAATTGGTTCAAAATTGAGAGCTAATTTAAGGTAGGCATATTTTTATTGGCATTGGGAAAAATTTAGCATTGGTAAATTTGGAATAATTTTGGGAATATTGTATGCCATTTGACCATAGGGTTACATCTGATCATTAATGATCACATCTTTAGCATAAGCTAGGGCTAGGGTATTAATGACATGAGCAAATATTTTTATAAAGATAGAAGTCATGGGATCCAAGGCATCCTTGTAGATCTCTAAGGCTAAATCCTCATCAAGCATATATGGAGCTATGGTTCTACTGAACATTTTTTGGAATCTAGCATTAAATGCCCTTATGGGCTTATTTGAGTCTTTTTTTATTATGGTAAATTATTGGGAAAGGACACATGGACTAATGTTTTTTCCAAACTAATAAATAAATTAATTATTAAAATAATACCAATTAGCTATGTAATTTTCAATAAGGTTAAGGAACCATTCATATGTAGCATCCTTGAAAGTAAATGAGAATAATCTGCATGCCATATATTCATGAATAACATTTAAGAGTCTTTAAGTAGCTTTGATGGATTTAATGTGTTACTCAATAGTTATAAAACTATTAAGACTAAAATTAGGTAAATACTTTTCAATATTATGAGGAAGGTCATGTACCACACCTAGCACATTGATTTAAGAACCACCTAGCCAAGCTATACCTTGATAGAGATTGAACACAAGAGCACCCTAAATTGGTGAAGTTGGTTGAGACTTTGAAAGTCTATACTTACCTTTGTCTCTCCTAGTTTTCCTATCTACTTCTAATGAAAGTATGGTAACCCATGTCTCTGAACATGATCTAGTCCTTATCCTTGGCAATTCTAGTTTGAAAAAATTGAACCCTATTTGAAATATAATGTGTAAGTATTATCTTTATAAAGAATGATGATCAGACTTTCATATTAAGCAAATTTTTCGTAAATATGTATAAATAATGACAAAGGACATCAATATTTAACTAAATTAGCTCAAATATGTTCCCAAACACATAAATAGGAATGATCTTTACACGTTTCAAGCATAAATAAACTCAAATTTACAAAGATCCAATCAATATTTAAATAAAATAGCTATTAATAACCTCAAATTATTTAGATTCATAGATATTTAAGCTATCTTTACCATAATTAAACATAAAAATTCAAAAAACACCTATCTTTTTCTAAATAAGCACAAAGATTGGTTTGAAACCACTTAGATCAATGATATTTACACAAATATGCGAAGAATACATCAATATTTGAATAAAATTCACCAAAATTAGCAAAGATGTTACAAATTTTCAAATATTTAACTAAAGCCCTCCTTCTATCACCATTTTGTTTCCCTTGTTGATTCACCTAAATGTATCATCAAGTTTATGTAGTGTTTAGGAAACACTTCTCTTTTTTGGATTCATAGAATCCATTACATGAGTTATTAGTTGTGATAATCTTGTTATCCTTGGTGGAATAGAGGTAAAACAAGTTGACTCTTTCAAAAATTTATATTAGTTGGTGGTTGGGATCCATCATGGATTAATAGTTGATCTTTGATTTTGGTCATGATCTATGCTATTTAAAGTGGATTATGCTCAAAACTAAGTCTAAGGCTAAGCCAAGAAGAAATTCACAATGAATCTAAGCTAAGGTGAATTGATAAAAAAAAGGAGATAAAGTAAGGGTAGATCAAAAAAGATAAGTGTTGTTGATAATTGCTTCAAACATTATGACAAAGTTCCAATTTCATATGAACATGCATTTAACCAATATGTAACATGAAGTAACATAATCTCAAATCCTATCACACATCAAATAGACATCTAAGGAAGGTATGAAAAGATGAAAATAAGAATAAGATTTAATTTATGAATTTTGCCCCTATAATCAAATATCATTAGCCCAAATGCAAGAAGAGAAAAGAAAGCAAAGTAAACCTAAGAACATTCAACTAATCCAACTTTAGAATAAATTAGAAACTCTACATTTAAAGATACATATTAGAATTTATAAGGACCATTCAAATTTTAAGGTAAGATCAAATAAATGGGAGAGAAACCATGATAACAATTCAAAGAAGAAAATATGGACAAACTTTATAGAACTCCTTGCTTATAATAATTTGCTCAAAAGTCACAAATAGTTTTTGGCTCCAAAAACTCTCTCCCTTTTATAATTGGCAATACCTCTGTATATAGACTTCTTGGATCAACTACTTAGGGATTTAATTTTTCCCACCAATATAGCCATAACCATACTATAATGGGCTAGACTGACTATCTTGAATTTAGGGACTTGATTCTTGGTCAAGGCTTTGATCAAGTCTTTGAATTGATAGCTTGAAGCTTGCCATTAGCCAATATGGCTTGTAGCCATGGAATTTTGATTAATTATTACCTCCTATTTAGTTATAATTAAATTTAAGGAATTTAACAAGTCAATCATGGTGTCCTTATATAACTTGAATCTATCTTATTGATAAGATGGTAGTCTCTTCAAAATTTGTTCTATACAAGATGCCTTTGATCATTGTAGTAGAGGCTCCTTGTAGACATGTTCTTTTTGGAGATGGGTTGTTGGTTCTCAATGGTCCAAAATAAGACCGAGTAATTATTTTCCCGTATATTTAAATCTATTTCATCAAATTGTTTATCTTCAAAGACCATCCTTTCTATATCTAAAGTCAAATAGAGCTCCACATCTTCCCTTGAAACACCCTTTTAGGTTTTCATGGTTGTGGGTTTCTCTAGATTGCTTTCTAGTGATCTATAGTTCAATTTTAGACTGAATTATCCTTGCATAAGTGATAATTCATATTTTTTGGCTTGATTATGATGAGAACAGGGTCTAACCAAGGTTTTTATATTTTCGAGGGCTTTCTTGAAGTTTATTTTAGTGTTATAATGGCAGTAGCTATTTTTAACTTGCATAAGCTTTGTGGCATAGATCACATTTAGATTACGTAATTATACCCTTGAATTTCCCTAGTCTAAAAATCCTTTAACTTGGAATATTAGACTTATGTGGCTCCAATGTGGCATCATCATAGAATGCTTGTGGCATTTTCATGGAATTTTGCTTATTAATATTTAAAAAGTGACTATTTTTTTTAAATTCCACTTTGATCTCGCACTATTGATCTTGTTTACATAGATCAATTACACTCCTTTAGTATTTATTCAAGAGCTCAAATTCCATTGGTCTCTTATTATAATCCCCAATTTTATGACACTTGTCACTTATGCATTTTCTTTGAGCTTCATTGAAATGTCAATGTTGATCTCGCACCATTGATCTTATTTGAATGGATCCATCACACTCCATCGATCTTGATCTATTTAATTATACCTCCTACTCCACAGACCATTTATTTTAATGTATACACTCATATATGTACCATATGTATTCAAAATATGATCAATATTTAATTTGTGGCCCATGACTATGCCATGTTTCATATCCACAGTCATCCTTAGGATTATTAACTTTTTAATGTTCATCGTGCACCGTCTAATCATCTTCTTCCAAGAAAACATGCTCCATTATATCTTTGGAAGATACTTAAACTTTAGCTTAGGGTTAGGTATTTGAATTTTAACTTTAATCTTTCATTGTTGGATCATTTTCATGGATCAATTGTGAACCATTGATCCTATAGATAAAAATAATATTTAAGTGAGTGCTCAGGAAAATAAAGAACTTAGCATTATGTTTTTGGACTATTTTTTTATTTTGTGTTAGTAAAAATGAGTAAGACCTTAGGATAAACATTTTAAGTTAATTTTTGAGACATAATAAAGGGGAGCTCGTGAATAATAAAATGCATAACATGTAGTTTTATCCTATGGTTTTATGTATTAATAAATACAACAAAATTTAAGGTAAGGCTTTTAGGCTAAGTCTATAATAAAAAGGACCATTCATTTGGTAAGACCATGATAATGATAAAATATACCAAGGTACCATGGGACATAAAGGGACCAATAATAATAATTTTAGACTAAGGTTTGGCCATGTTGAAAAACATAACTAAGCCTTAGGATAAAAAATTAAACTAAGTCTATGGTTTAATTAATTATTCCCATGCAAATTTCTCTTGAGAAAATTTGAATTTTATTCAAGAGGATATAAGCTAAGGTAATTTTCATAAGGTTTTAAATATTCTTGATCATGAATTTAATTTGATCCTTGATATACCAAAGGCTAGTAAAAGACCAAATTGATTAAAAAAAATATGAAACCTCAGCATTGTCCATTCCAAATGGACTACATTAAATCTATAACTTGAAACATGAATATCCAATCTTAGAAACTTTAGGAAATATTAAATAAATATTATGAAAAACTATTTCAACCAAATTCGATGTGAATGATCTTCAAATAAAGACAATGTGCAAGCATGCTAGTGGTACTCTGATCAAGTGATTTTTTTATTTTAAAGTACAAATTTGCATAATTTGAAACAAGGGCCCCCATTTTTAAGAAATGGGATTATGTTTTCCCCAACAAGGACTCACTTATATTTTTCCCTTAGTTTAGTAATTATGAAATTCTATTTGAATTGGGACTAAATAGGTAATTAGATATAAGTTATGTTATTGACACATATTGACTAAGTTAAGAGTTAATTTTTCCTATCACCATACAAATACATAGATGCATATGGATCTTTTAGTATTTTAATAAATCTATAAAAAAAATTTAGTTGGATCATGAGGAAAAAAGAACCAAATCCTTCCTTCTAAACATGCATTTTAGACATACCTGGTTGTGTGTAAAGTATGTATTCTTTATACATTGATCTAAAAATTATTACTTTCATTTCTTAAAGACATGTATGTCACATATATGTAATTTTAAATTTAATAGGTTACTATTGCATTACATAGTAAATGAATTAGATATTAACTAGATCTCAATGATTTAATCATACACATGTATACTATTTTTGCATAGATTAATCATATGATTAAGTAAAGGAACTTGAAGGAAATTATGATAATATCATTCTTATGAATCAATGGAAGAAGATAAGAAAGTTATTTATCAAATCTACCCCTTTTGATGATGCATAATTAGATAACTAATATTTGCATGCTTGTTGATTTATTTTGAATTGGGTTATGTGTGTTACACTTTCCATTTTTGATAGCTTAACTTACCTACCTCATTGCCTTGACTACCCAATAGAGAAAATTGTAAGAGATTCTTAAGTGAAATATTTTTTTTGGGTTCCACTCAACTTGAAACTTGGGAGAATTTTGTTTGCTTGATAATGTTGAATTATGTACTTGAACATTATTAATGTATAAAACACTTGATGTCTTCTTCTAGTCTAGATAAATTATAAATACATTCCTAACACAATGATATATTTAGGCATTTATTTACTTATGTGATTATATAAAATTGTGTGAAGATAAATTAATTCTTTCCTAATTAGTTATCTGAATTAGCTTCTCTATTGAGTAATTACATGAGTTTATTTCTCTTAAAACAAGTAGATAATTAAGGTTTACTAGTTAAAACGTCTTAAACACTTTTGTTCATAATATCACATTAGCTATGCCAATCTAAATGGTTATATGATTTCATTTTCTTGACTGCTCATAGAATAATGATGTTGATCATAACTATATCATTAATCATTATTCTTGTAATGGCATCCACATTGGTAAGCAAAACATGTATAAATTATACAAGTACTGTGGTGACCTTAAAGGATGTAAGGCATTTATGACCTTGATTAGTAGCACTATAGAACCTTGTATTCTAAATTTTCTTTCTCTTTATGTGATAATATATATTTTACAAAATGAATGATTAAAAATTTGCATGTGTTGAATTGATTTTTGGTTATTGATTATGTTACTTGTCTAAATTATGTAACATGCATTTTAATGTAAACCTATGATTAACCTAAACTATAAATTAGGGTAATAGAGTTATCCTTCCTAGTTAAAATAATACTTTAACTTAACCATCCTCAAGTGGGAATGAAACCAACTAAGGAGAGTGAGGTACTTACCTAGGGTTAAGGATGTAGAAATGATCCTATTTTAAAGTACAAGTGCCACATATGGAACTCAATTATTATATATGTATGCATACATTGATATGCCCTAAACCCCATAAATCATATAATATAATAACATGCTTCCCCATAACACCCTTTTATGTGTTTACCTCTAGCTAGTTTCCTGATTTCACCTCCTTTGATTCTAGTTGTGCTACATAAGTGTGCAGAACATTTATTGATTACATTAGCAAGTGAACTAAGTGGGTCTAACATGCATCCAAAATTTACTCTAAATATACTATTAAATTTTTTTTTGGGGGTTTGTTTCAAAAATATTATCATTAAAATAAAGTACCAAACAAGAAAGAAAAATTTGTTAGACTTAAATTAGATACAATTTATATTTTCCATAATTCATGGTACATGGATTATGGAATACCAATAATCATTATTTTTAAGCATATAAATTATTCCTACATGGTGGGAAGTGGTTAGTTAATGGTAATATTGGATTACAAAAATCTAGAAGAAATATTGTTGCAATAATTTCAAAACATTGATAAATAATACAATAAAATTTAGATATAGATCCATATTTGATACATTATGTAGGACATGATGGAACCATATTTCCTCTTATATTTCTTCCTCCCAACTATATTAAATCTAAAATCTTTAATTGTAACCAAAATATTACATTATCACATCTATCCCTTGAGTTGTAATTTAACTTCAAAAAATATGGAAAAAATCTAGATGTTTGAATCATAAATAATAGCTTATTTTCAATGTGTGATGAATGTACATATACTTTGAACCAATATATAGACACCATATTCCCAAATATAATAAATCAATTGGAAGAGTATCATAATTTCTAAAATGACTTCATTGCAAGTTTTCATGTAGAATATTATGCCCATGAGCTGTAATCATAAGAACACCCATACAATTTCTTAAGCATTATGTATGATAAAATAGATAAGATGAAAACTTACATAACAATGATGGGTAGCAAACCAAACCTAATAATTAATTTTATGAACCTTCTAACTAATTTGACCAATTTGCTAACACATTGACATAATATTGGTGTTTTTATCCACTTCAAACTTCAATTTATTGAACATAGAACTAATGTTGTAGTAACATCATTATATTAATGTCTTAGGAATATTGAAGGGCCAATGATTGATGTGTATGGTGATTTTTTTGTAATAGTGGATCCTTAAAATATCCATTGCATGATGCTCTATGAAAATATGAATTTATAGAAAGTACGAGGGGTAAAATGAAAAATTATTATGTTCTTAATCAAATAATTTTGATAACACATACTTATTTAAAAAACACACATCAATATTATGATTTAAATTGAAATATTTCTCAAGTGTCAAAAAAACTATACCTTCTTTGCATTTGGGTCCATTTTGACAGTGTGATGAGTTTTTAACATTGTTTATATAAGTTTTGTTCTAATGGGGCACACACATGAGGATATAGATAGAACATTTTAGAGATAATAAACTATGTTATGGGAAAAAATAAAAATTATCTTTGCCTCAGATCATGGACACGTTAGAATCATGTTAGAAGGGTTCAAGTACATTCAATCCATATCTTATTCAAGGGGTATATGACTTCAAGGCATTTTGGAGCTACATTTATTAGATGGGAATCGCATGACAATGGTGTTAGAAAACATAGATAGTTTAAGTTTCATGTTGTGGAAAACATACCAGTGATGGAATATAAAGAAATAATGAAGTACCTCTAATGGTTTAGTCCAACCAAAATATGGAAAATATTTTTTTATGGTAATATATAACTTGCCTAGAGGGTAAACTCCACTAGCACTCTTCCAAGAAATAAAAGAAATGAAAGACATGAAAAATGGAATAAAATCATATATTTCAAATTTGGAAAAAATGTTGCAAATGGAGGTGAATAATTTTGAATTCCAAATATCATTGTCAATTATAGAGATAATTCAGTTAATTTTTTTTGGCCAAAACCAAGTCATGATTTTAAAATTAATAATCACATAGTTAGATCCACCCATTCTCTCAAGGATTATTATTTCATTAAGAATATTATAACTATTAATGATATTTACATACTATTAATTATATTTATGTGGGGACTTCTTATCAAAGACCTAAAAATTAATTTAGTCCAATGATGGATATGTTTAAGGGACATTTCCTTATAACACATGTAGATTCCAAATATTGTCCAATATTGATGGGTAGATCTAGATGGGATGTTTATCTTGAAAAAGATCCTAAGAATGAGGATTATATAGTGATATTTCAATGCTAGAGACAATACAAAAGTAAGAGAAGATAATGATTTATATCAAAGTGTTTGTATCCAACTCAATGGTAGAAATAATCATAGGAAATAACAACAATTAATGTAAATAAAATCATTGTGACATGAGAACCAAAAAAGAGTATGGGTTGGAAAGAAACATAAAATATCTAAAAAATGACATGATGTTATAAATGCATACATTGCACAACTTTGAGAGTTCAATGAAATCCAAAGTGAATCAAATAATGATTAATATGTAATACATTTTTAAAATGGTGTTTATATTCAATATGGTAAATTTTATATATTTTATATGAAAAATTTTCAAGCATGAAGTAGACATGAAAAATATTTCATTAAAACTTTAACACTTTCATGGAAAGCAATGATAGTAGGATGTGCACAAAATTAATTTGTTGATATATTCAAGAATATTTTATAGCAAACGTACATTCCCTATGTGTATTGCACCATATACATAGTATAAATTCAAGTATACTAATTTATTAACTTTGAGCGACATGTAATTTTGACTTATTGAAGATTATAATTTATTCATGATTTTTCTATTTAAAAATAAATTTGATGTTTTTTGATCAAGATTATTATATTTAATTAAATGATAAAATATTGTTTTGGTGAATATTATGATTTATTAATGATTTTTTTAAAATAAAAATTTAACCATATGTATAATATAATTATAATTTAGATCAATCTTAAACTTATTTAAGGATGGGTTACATATAATACAATAATAGTAATTCAATACATAAATTTATTAACTTTGAGTGATATGTACCAACATATTAAAATAAATTTTAAGATCATTTTAGAAAGCACATTGTTTGCAAATAAAATATTCCTAAAAAAATACTCAATTGGAAACTAAGAATTATACTTACCTAATTCCACATCATTAATCTTAGAGAAAAACCATGAAATCAATTAATAACCATGTATAATTCAATTTATTTTGGTGACTCCTATCATAAATAATTATCCAAACACACTACAAGACTTAACCATTTTATAAATATCTAACCTAACCATTTTACAAGCCAAAAAATCAAATCATTTTATTTGAACCAAGTCTTATCTCAAAACTACATCAAGAGGTTTAAATATTAATATTGTATAAATTTAGTTTTATTTTTTTGTTTCATATATTTTATTAATAATAAGTTATTACTAATAATAATATCACTATTTATATATTTATATTAATATGTTCATACATTTCTAGTCTAAATTTGGATCAAATTTTGTAAGTTATTTTTAAATTAACATTTAAAATTACACATTATAAATTATTTTACTAAAATACCTAGGGAAAGGCCCTATCCCAACAAAAATAACATCAAATTGCAAAAAAAAAATGCTAGGAAATCTCAAACATTTTATAAATTAAGTGACACCATATCATGTTGCATATAAGGGAGAGGGGAAAGTGATTGTGCATTGAAAAATAGTTGGGGACGTACATGTAAATTAAATAAATATTATTTTATTGAATAATAGTGAGTATATGTCACTTTCACAAGCAAAATTTGAGTAAAAATTAACCATCACAACAAGTCAAATCAAATAACTAGCTAATCAAATGATGACATTTAGGTGGACACTAAAAACATGAATTAATCCTTGTTAAGTATGATGTTAATGTCTAAACTTGATTGTTTATGTTATAATTAGTTTACTTTTTTTATTATTAGTTTAAGATGGTTATTTAATTTATTAATATTATAGATTAATTATTTTTTCAAATTTGAACACTTTATGAGAACTTCCTAGAAATAGCCTGAAGTGATAGTTAGAGTGAACTTCACTAAATGTGTAATTAAAGGAGATAAAATAATTACCCATTCATACCTAATATGTATTAGTAAATTTTAATAATTTAGTTAACTAAAATTAAAATTATTTTAATCAATATTCTAATTTTGAGGGATTTATAGTGCCTAACTTGTCTAGTGTGCATGTTTTATTTAATTGTTAAGAAATACATATTACATGATGATCATATATTATAAATGAGATAAAATGTTATCTTTGTAGACATATAACTATTAAAACCATTGTATTTTGAAATTTTCAATCTTACTCGAGTTTTACTCAAATGCACAATTTAGGCCAAATTCACTAAAAACATGCTAAATGATTCAAGCTTGTCATACAATGTACCAATTTAGGCCAATGTATCCCTAAATGGGGAAATGAATTTTATGTTATTCATAACTTTTCTCAAATCATTTCAAGTCAAAATGATTATTTTGCATTTTGGTGTTATTGATCACTCTTTTCTTCTAATTCATTAGAACACATCACGTACATTTGTTATTTTATGTCGACAACATCCTACATGGGATAATGGTCCAAACACATCTAACACCACCTTCCAATTCTTTCTAAGTCAAATTATAACCTAATAATATGAATTTTTTTAGTTTTAGTTATTGTTCACCAATTTCCAAAGAATTGCACTAAATTTGATTAATCTTACTTAAGCAAATTAAACCAAATTATGAGCTTAAGTAAGAATTCTATGGAGAAAATTGAATATTTATTTATTGGAAATTGATTATGAACCTATACATCACCTAATGAAATGATTAGTGGGATGGTATATATAAACCATAAATGCAATAAATATTAGGTTTATGTGCACCCATGTCTATTTAATGCCTCTTCCTGATAAATATTTATGAAGATATTTATGGATTTATTATGCAATATTAGATTAATTTATGGCTAGGCCACACATCTCAATATTGAGATGGATGGTCATGGTTGATCCTGAACCATTTGAAAAATATATAAATAAAAGGGCATAGAACATCATTTTTAAGCTTAACTTGTGTAAACTTATAATGCAAGATTCTCTCCATAAGTCATTTATCTAGTTTGATAAATAGTTTATTTTTAATAGGATAACTTCATTTGATAAGCATAGATTTGATTTTTTATCTTGATCCTAGATTATATATGGTGATCTTGAGATGATGGATAAGCTTGGAATCCATTGTTGATAAAGACAAGAACACCAAATCAAGGGGAAAAACATGCTTAGATTTGATTTTGGATGATGTGATCACTTGGGAAGGTAATATGCATATGAGATTTATTTCAGTTACTTCTTATTGTCATTTACAAACCTTGTTGAATAGGTTGGCCTAGATTGTTAGTTATTATGCATTCTTTATATTTTTCTTGACTAATTCTTGAACTAATCCTCTTTTAATCCAACACTACTTTTTGGCATGCCCAGTGGGACCATAGTATCCATTAAAGCAAGGAAAACATCTTGGCAATCTCAGATTTCCATTAAAGTTATTAGAAAGTCCTTTAAACATCAATTTTTATGCTCATTTTCCCATGGTTTTAACATTTTTTATGCACACACAAGTCACACATTGACCGAATTTGGTTATAAGTGAATGTCATCAGTTTAGGCCAACCACCATCAATTGGGTTTTAGGGGAAAATATGGCTAAAATTTTCAATTTTAGAGATTTATTCAAGTTTGTAGTGGTCAAATTTAATTTTATAATTCTATGGTCTAAACATTTCTTGATCTAGAAGTTTTTCTTTTGGATATGTTGTCCTAATAATTGAGCTGACAAGTATTTTTTACCATAACATTTCTACCTTTGGGTTCTCAAGTGACCATTATTGATCAGTTTTGACCAGCCATAGTTAAGATTCAACCAACATTGATCTTGCAGTAACAAGAATTGATAAATAGTGACCAAAGTTGATCTCTATGTTCTCGAAAAAACATAGACCTGAGAGCAACAAATCTAAAGTTGTTTGTTTCATTTAAAAATATGCTTAAAAGCTAAACAAGACTCTCTAATTTTTATTACAGGAGCTATGATGAAAAGTGTGTATTTGAGCATAATTAAGTCTTTCTAAGATTTCCTTTGGTGTTTAAAAATAATTAAGAACCTTCCCTTTGGTGTTTAAAACGAACTATATGGTTTCATTGAATGTTTTGTAGATGTTTTTCAAAAATTACACAAACTAAGGCCAAGGGGCCAAGAAATTCACTTCACATTTCAAAATTGGTGTTATAAAACTCAACTTTCACTTAAATTTCAAATTTCTTGAATTTTTTTTATGTAATTCATCTATCACTTGCTTGTTACATTGTTTGACCAAAATAATTGCACGTGTATGCTCTCCCCCCATATCCTATAGGGAACTTGGGTGATCAAAAGTGCCTTTTCATTATAATTTTGCCTTTGTCCAAGGCATAAAAAGGAAGTTTTATAGGCTCTTCCCAAAACCTATATGGTTTGGGTGATCTAAAAATAACTCTAAAGCCTTTTTACATAGATTTTATTTCATGAAATTTGTCTTATGATGGGGATGTCATTACCTCCCATGGGTTTTCTAGAGAAGAATTAACCCAGGGCTTCATATCCTAATAATGTTTCAACCCTAATCCATGATGGGGTAAATAAATTAGGGTATGCATACTCTGGGACCCAGGGGGTTGAGTAGCTAACCTCTCCTTTCATAATTCTTGAGTTAGGTCTGATCAACTAGGGGATTTCACTAAGAAATCCATGGATGGAATCATCATTCAAAGGAATAATCCCTTGCATGATAAGTTGATCAATATGAAATCAATTAACATGGTGTATCTTTTGTATTAACCACACTTGGGACCATCTATATGGTCATAAATTGTAAGTTTTAGAAAACCCCACATACCACATAATATTATTGATGTAGGGTGCACCCAAAAGGTCGATGTCACTATATTTTCACTTGGAAGAAGGGGGTGCAAAACACCCTACAAAATAATGCACTTTTATTTTGTATGAACCCTTAAAATTCCTTCCAAGTGTATGTATATAAATGGATTTTAACAATACAAAGCAAACCTTATCAATTTAGGGCTTAAGATGATTACTTAGTTGCATTTACCTTTTGGTCTTAGATTACTTTGTCCTTGATTGGAGTCAAAACTTAATTTTCAACAAACATCATAACCAAAACACATTCTCCACTATTTATTAAAAAAAGAGGCATTATGCTATCCAAGTGAAAATCATCTTTTTCTTGTTTAAATTTGTCATCTTAAACATTATGTTTGTCATAGCTACATTGGTGTAGTTATTGTAGACACCTAAAATGTGTCAACTCTCCCTGGGTCCTCTCCTTAACCCTTACACATCTTATTAATTTAAAATGCATTACTTATTTTAAATTAATGACATCACCCTTGACATCACCCATGACACCTCACCTAAGTCACCTCGCCTTAGACACCTCACCCCTAAGACCATTTCCTACCCCATAACTCACCCTATGACTAAGTCATCCCAATCCTAACTAAATAAGACTTATTCTCACCCCCTATTTATTCACTAACCAACTCTTGTGCATATTTAGCCTGACCTTTGACAATTCTCCAACGGACTATGCACTTGGTGGATGGAGAACGGGCTTGTTAGCCCTTTTACTCATTCTGCACACACCGACGTCGGTTAACTGTCGGCTGACACCAGCATGATTGCTGATGTTGGTTTACTTAAACTAAGTTCTAACCCCAAAAATGGCTAATCACGAATCAAGAATCACTCTAGGACTCTTTTAATCATTATTTTCTCTCACTCTTGGATGCGCACACTCTGAGACATCACCAGGCATCAGACTTCAACCATCGCCCCCTTTGGTCACAGAGACTCTATGAAAATGATGCCAGATTGAATTAGAACATTGCACAAAGTCTTCAACATCAAGCCATGATAGGTACAAGCATTCAATACCTTGGTTCTTCATCTCACCAGAGATAAGTATTTCTTCTGCCCTTTCATTTTAGTAATTTAGAATAACTTGGTAATTAGTTTCTATTTATCATTTCTAAATACTATCAATCAGACTAGACCAGACTTTCAACCAGACCCAACTTCTTCTGGGGTAAAGCTGAAAATCCTTCCTCTCACCCTTACCCTTTTTTAAAACATATCATCTACTTTTGCCCTTTTGCAGGCCTTATTCATCTCCCTACAACCCTGCATAGACCCAAACTCATTCTAGACCTCTCTGTCAATGACAAACTTGTCCAAAACCCATCCAAGGCCATTGCCTTGATCGACATCGACCACTACCTCTACTGATGTTGGCAGTATAACTAACATCGGCAACTTTACCAATTGACGCCGGCAGAACTATCGATGTTAGCTACTATGGTAGACCAACTACAAAGAAATAGGTACGCATTATCTAATTTCCTCTTTCTTAGTCATTTGTCATTTCTTTATTTTTGACACTTTTACTTATAAATAGTGGACTGTCATCCCTCAAAGAAGTCTTTGCACTTTTGGGACTGAGCTTTGCTTGGCAGTCCACCATATTTGTCTCTAACATTTTCTTTGTTTAAGTCTTTCTTATCTATAGGTGTCATCCTCCATAGCCAAAGAGGAGCTCCTTCAATCGTCTAGATACGGTGCACAACTTCATCCGGGTATCATCTAACCCTTGACCATTTAACTTTAGTTTCTTATTTCTTCTAAATATTAATTAGAAAAAATGAGTAGAAACATTTTAGCACACCCGGTGGGACCCTGGAGTTTTCCTTGGGTTCATTTATTATAAAAGGAAAACTTTTCATATAGTTGCATTAGGAAAAAGATTTCTTCTTACATCCTTCCTCTTCTTTCTTTTTATTTCGAAAAGAAATCATAAGCACAAGTTAAAAAGAACCACTTTATTTTTCTTCTTGTCACCTTTCCACCTAGCAGATACCTTACCCTTCCCGGTGATCCTACTTGGATTTCACCACCAAGGGGAGGACCCACTTTGTTCTCTAGCAGAGTATAAGCTCTAGGGGAAGTATATATTGGCTAAGAGACCTAGCTTGGCTTTGGGCTCGTGAAGTGAGAGGAGCAAGCTCCTAACACCAAGCCACGTACATAACCTAACACAGACTTTTGAGTGCCAAAACTAACTCGAAAGCAACCATAGACTGCTTCTTTTAGGACCCATTCTAAAATCCAAACCTTCCAAACATATTCTTCTAAGGCATAAGCCACCACAACTCTAAAATGTATTCTTAAGAATTAAACATTTAGAGGTTGCTTACCTTCATATTTTCTATTATTTTCATCTGATTGTTTGAGCTGGTGAGGACACATCATTCTGAGACCAAAAACAACTCAAAATCTTGTTTTTCTTCCAAAAACTTTTAGTTTTTTGAGTTTTTGGAAACACACAAACACTGACATCAGTTTTTCCACTGACATCAGCAACTTTGCCTCACCGACATCGGTTTTTCCACCAATGTTGGCAACTTTTCCTCACCGACATCAGTTTTTCCATTGACGTCAATCACTGTCAACATTTTTTTCCTTTCAAAATATCAAGCATAAAACCTAACTTTTTTTTTTGTTGTTAGACACATCTTCTAATTTTTTGAGACTGAAACACATAGTTTCCGGAACCTGAACCTTTTTGTCTTGAATGGTTTTAACACATAGTCAAGTGAAAACTCTTGTTGATCACGTGAGGCAACAACCACTTTTTCCTTCACCTTTCATATCAAATCCTCAAATGGAGTATATTTTAGATATTGAACATACTCCAATCTAGCCTACCCCCACCAATCAATCTTATATTGTTCTCAAAGGAGACCAAAACTTTGAGAGATTCCTTGACCATAATGTCAAGGCTCTCCAACACTATCTTGCGAGAAGCCAAATGTGGGACCCTTTAGGTAATCCTATTTATGGGATGCCAACTTCCTTGGTTGAAGCGGCAATGGTATCAACCGAATCTGCTACCCAACTTATGACCACTCAAACCACTACCTCAACTATTAGTCTAACCATGGCCAATCTTCAAGATTTGGCCTCCTTTTCTATTTTTAGACCAAGTTCTACATCTTATTAGAACTTGATTGTCTCAACTCCACACACTCTTGCACCTATAAATGCAGGAGTGACTACCTATCCTTTTACCAATGCTGCCATTCAACCACCTTTGGTGGTATCTAGTCAACTTGTGCCCTCCAACTTCATGACACAAGCCCCCTTGACCTCAACATCAATCCCTATGATGCACTACCAATACATTACACCTATACAAATGCAACCAAGTATGTCATATGCTCCTCCTAACACCTTTTAGGTACCCTACAACTTAGGGGGTGCCCCACCTACCAATCCATTAGTTGATCTAATTAAGATGCTGATGGACAAGATGTCTAACCTTGAGACATCCATTTCCAGTTCAAGCAATGTTCTGTCATACAAAAAAATATACAACGAACCCATACACCCTTTGGTGCCCATTAGACCATATCCTAACCAATGGGAACTCCCCAAATTTACTTAATTTTAGAGTAATTAGGACCCATAACAACATATACGAGCATTTAGACACACTTGTTACCTCATAGCACACAATGATGCATTATTACTTCGCACATTCCCCATGTCACTTTTGGGGGCTGCCCTTGATTGGTATAGCTCCATTAACAGTCATTCTCTCTTTTCCTTCACTCAAATCACTCAATTATTCCTTGACCACTTTTCAATCAACATCATTAAGAAGGTCTCCATTACAGACCTTTATTCTATTAAACAATTCAAGGACGAATCAATAGCTAACTTCATTGCCCGTTGGAGAGGATTGATCAACCAACTCTCCTTTTCACTACCTCAACCTGAGCTCATTGAGCTATTTTCAAGAGCATGTGCCAAGCACATCTCATCCACTTTGTGGGTCCAAACATTTCTCACATTTGACGAAGCTTTCACCATGGCTAGAAAGCTTGAACTCCATGCTGTCGAAGAGGATAAGGTCAAATTGCATAGTAACGCAAAATATAATGACCCTTCTTCATCCAAACCTTCTTCCAAATCCAAGTCCAAAGGATCAGCAAATGCTATGGTCCTTAGACCATCATCTTCAACCACAACTAATCAGTCTTAACCTCAACATCAAAATACATCACAAAACAATTCCAACAACAATACGTACAGCATCAATACACTCTAATAGGAGAGTCATACACTTCTGTTTTGGATAAACTCATCAAGCAGGGAGTCCTCAATCTCCCTCAAATTTTACCACCTCAATTTGACCCCTCAAAAGCCATCCCTACATTGTATAGGGAAAATGACTTCTGTCACTATCATTGTGTCAAAGGTCATGACATAGACAACTATAAAACATTCAAAAACATCATCCAAGACATGTTGGACAAAAGGGATCTTGTTTTGGATAACCCAAATGTGCCAGCTAACCAAAACATGGATGTCTTTAGGAAACCATTCCCTAACCATCCCCCAAATCAAAATCACATTTAGACCATAGCCGATGACCTTCAAGAGCATAATATATGCACAGTCGACATGGTTTCTAACCAACCTCTTCCATAGTTTGCAAAGGTTAATCAATCTATTTGTCACCGTAGGTAGAAGAACTCTCTTCACCTATTTGTCCACCATAGGTAGAAGAACTCTCTTCACCTATTTTTCCACCACAGGTAGAAGAACTCTCTTTACTTATTTGTTCACCACAGGTAAAAGAGCTCTCTTCACTTATTTTTCCACCACATGTAGTAGATCCTTCTTCTCCCATTTGTCCATCATGGGTAGAAGAAATTTCTTCTCCTATTTGTCCATCACGAGTAGAAGAAATTTCTTCTCCTATTTGTCCACCATGGGTAGAAGAAATTTCTTCTCTTATTTGTCCATCACGAGTAGAAGAAATTTCTTCTCCTATTTGTCCATCATGGGTAGAAGAAATTTCTTCTCCTATTTGTTCACCTCAGGAAGAAGAGCCTTCTTCTCCTATTTGTCCATTATCCAACCCCCTTTCACATGTGGGAGAGTCTACTTTAACCTCTCCCATATTGGAGGATGATTTGATGGTACCAATGCTGGTTGCCACGCCTTCATCCTTCTTATCATCAATAGGGGATCATACTTTCATCACTCCTCAATCACACACAGAAGCCATAACCATCCCATGCCTCTCAAACCTCACTCACCCACAAGTGAAGGTGGACTTGAACCTCACCTCACACAATAGTAGTCCTCACACTAAACTAAAGAAGGCTACTAAACCACATCGAAGAGCTTCTCCCCCACCTTCATCATCACCCTCTATTTTGGGCCCACACCCATCCACCTTAATAAGAGTGCTTCCTACTCCAACACTTCACAGAGGCAAACTGCCTCCATTACTCTCTCAACCTAACACAAACATACCTCCTCCAAAACATCCAACACCTCTCAATAACAACGTGTCATCTCCACATGTGGCCACACCGCTAACTAAAAAGATGACATGATAAACTCCCCAAACAACTCTTAAAAAGGAGTTGTCAACCCCAACTACAACAAAAAAACACAAAGCCATTAAGGGGATCCTATGCTTCAATATTATGCCAATTGTTGTAATTTTTGAGCATCACCCTCCCACCTATTAAACCATATCAACCACTTAGACCAAAACCATCTTGGTTCGATGACACTAAAATCTATTGGTATCATCGCACACCTGGGCATGATACTAAGCGTTTCTATGCCCTTAAGGTTGCCATTTGTCAACACTTGAAAAAGGACACCCCTTACATTGAGGCTTCTTTTGACAAACATTCGACATCATCACATGCCTCTCAAACATCCTCACCTAAATCAGGATCCCGATACAAGACTATAGTCCCTCTACCACCTTCCACTCCTTTATTTGAAATCAACACAATTGATGTGGCCACCAAGCCCCAAAGTGTGAAGAATAAAGGAAAAGACCAGACTTCTACACCTTTGACATACCCATTATTCATCAAGACCTCTCAACCAATACAACCCAAGATTTCTATCTTGGGCACATTTCGACCAACATCACTGGGAGAAATTCCTCCTAACCTCTCTAGTCCACATGACATTTGGTACAAATGACTTGTGGACTACTTGACATATTTAATCATACCTCATAATCTCTCTAGCAATGTACAATGAGCTTTTATCAAATGTACTGCTCACTACACCATGCTGGGGGGACATCTCTACAAAGGAGGTCAAGAATGCCTCCTTATCCAATGCCTAACAACCACTAAGACTTCCCATGTCATCAAACAAGTCCATGACAGGACTTGTGGGGGACATTTCAGCGGTAACTTGGTTGCCAAGTGCATCTTTTGCTTGGGCTATTATTGGCCCACTATCAACCAAGACTGCCACAATTATGTTTGGCATTGTACCAAATGCCAATAACATACTAACCAACATCATACTAACCAACTTCACGACCAACATCGACCAAAACCTTCCTACAAAAATGACCAACATGTGACCAATTCGGAACAAAGAAAATGGGGCAAGTTTGCTCCTAATTGACTCGGACCTTACATCAACACACATACATGGATTAGGGACTTATCGTCTGTCTTCTTTCAAAGGCTGGCAAAAACCTGAGCCCCTTTATGCCTTACATCTATGACCATTATACTGTTAGTTAAGTAATCATTCACTTGGCATTTAACTTGAGCTCATCCCTTAAGCAACCCCCTGTCATTATCATTCATTATCCTTTCAACTCTTTTTTCCTAACATTAATCAACCCTTTTGTCAAGCATGCATGCTTTATCCTAATAAAAGGGAACCCTTAAGCCTCTATAGTCAAGTCCATGACCAAAAAGTCCAGTAAAAAAAACAAAACAAAAAACAAATAAAATTGGGATGCCTAATCAAAGGTCATAAACTATAAATGTAGACTATTCCCTCGAAGGACAGCTACATAATTGTTGTAACTACTAGATTGTTCCCTTGAAGGACATCTATCCACATATATCCAAACATATAAAGCACAATATAGACCACTCCCTTGAAGGATGGCTATGACCAAATTTTGCTACATACACAACACCCTCTAAAAAGCTTCTCATACCCATTAGCTTCAACATGACCACAAAACAAAACAACATCCTCAAGTAGACTTCCCTCATTGATCAGTCTACAAACTATTAAGTCATGGACTTGTCTATAGTTGTTCTCAGGGTCACCTATAAATGGGGTAAGGTTATTCCTACCAAAAAAGGTTATCCTATTCTCACATATCATAATCACACCTATCACCCCAACATACTCAATGGATTTTTGAGCTCACTTAATGTCAAGTGATTCGAATACTTCTCTAACATAAACCAATGGTCAGCAACGTAATGCATGAATAGGGCTTTTGTTTCCAAAAACCTTATCTATGCTATCATTATAGTCATTTTCAATGAAAGAGAAACACACCTTTCACTTATTATACATCTTGGTCACATCCAAACCAAACCCAACTAAACCAAACCTTTTTCAGACCACTAACATGACTTAGCCCATTCACACTAGTTTCTATGGAAAACAATACACATGGAAACTATCAACCTCACACAACCAATGTTATATAATACACCATCATGTAATATGGAAAAGGATGTAACATCATCATACACTCACACAACTAATGTTATAGAATACACCATCATATAATATGGAAAAGGCTGTAACATCATCTTACACTTATCCTTTCAAGCATGTACCATCACACACATGGGAAATGCTGACAACACTAACCTAACCAATACAAATATCAACCACTTTGACCCTTCTTCTCTTTTTGACAAGAACTACATTGGCCTAAGGCCCTTACAATAGGGGCAATGTAGGTAACACTTAGTCTTCTGAGGTTAGCTCAGGCATTCGCCCGTTCATCCCCTAATGACAACTGCCATCCATTCATCTGTACACTTGATGGATGAACCATATAACCTCTTAACCATGACAACCTAGTCCAAAATCATGCCCAAAATAACCAATCCCTCATAGTAGAAGTCATCTTAGACTCCTCATGGGGCACATTTGAGATAACTTATATCTCAACCCAACTCGACCAATGACCTTGGAGATCGCGACTATCACCTCCGACCATAACCACTTTTGAGACAACATTGCCTTAGTTGTTTTGATTGCATGTATGCTACCTCATGAATGGTTAGCAAATTGTATGCACCCTACTTTTTGACCCTCACAAGTATTGGATCGTGCCCAAGTTGATCCCCATTACTTGTGACATTTTCGTGTTTTCCAAGAGCACTTTCGGAGCCTGAGATACTTGGAACATGACGACCATTGGAGCTACAGCTTTGATCATTTAACCCAATCAGCTACAACTAAATGCTAGAGACCAGTTAATTCAATTTTAGCACTCCTCAACCTTGACTGCAAAAATTTGACCTATCTATCATGTGAAGTGGTATACACACAATCTCAACTATTGCAGCGTTCACACTCAAACTTCACCATATCCATCCACTACCTATCAAATCGGCACTTGATATCAGGTTACCTTCCCTTGACTCCCGCTTTGAGGGGGAATACCTCATCACCATACCTAGGGCATCTACTCCTATTTTTGTCTTACAGTTCATCCAAAACAACCAATAAGACAAAAAGGGGCAAATGTAGACACCTAAACTGTGTCGACTCTCCCTGGGTCCTCTCCTTAACCCTTACACATCTTATTAATTTAAAATACATTACTTATTTTAAATTAATGACATCACCCATGAAACCTCACCTAAGACACCTCGCCTTGGACACCTCACCCCTAAGACCATTTCCTACCCCATAACTCACCCTATGACTAAGTCATCCCAATCCTAACTAACTAAGACTTATTCTCACCCCCTATTTATTTACTAACCAACTCTCGTGTGTATCTAGCCTGACCTTTGACAATTCTCCAATGGACTATGCACTTGATGGATGGAGAATGGGGTTGTTAGCCCTTTTACTTATTTTGCACCCGCCGATGTCAGTCAACTATTGGTTGACGCCGGCATGATCACCGACATCAGTTTACTTAAATTGAGTTCTAACCCCCAAAATGGCTAATCATGAATTAGGAATCACTCTGGGAATCTTTCAATCATTCTTCTCTCTCACTCTTGGATGTGCACACTCTGAGACATCACCAGGCATCAGATGTCAACCAATGCCCCCTTTGGTCACAGAGACTCTATGCAAATGAATCCGAATTAAATTAAAACATTGCACAAAGTCTTCAGCATCAAGCCATGATAGGTACAAGCATTCAATACCTTGGTTCTTCATCTCACTAGAGCTGAGTATTTCTTCTGCCCTTTCATTTTAGTAATTTAGAATAACTTGGTAATTAGTTTTTATTTATCATTTCTAATTACTATCAATCAGACTAGACCTGACTTTCAACCAGACCTGACTTCTTTCAGGGAAAATTTGAAAAGCCTTCCTCTCACCCTTACCCTTTTTGACAACCTATCATCTACTTTTGCCCTTCTGTGAGCCTTATTTATCTCCCTGCAAGCCGGCATAGACATAGACTCCTTACAGACCTCTCTGTCAAACACAAACCCATCGAAAACCCATCCAAGGCCATTGCCCTGACCGACATCGATCATTGCCTCTACCGACATCGATAGTATAACCGATGATGGCAACTTTACCAACCAACATCGGTAGAACTATCAACATTGGCTACTGTGGCAGACTGACTGCAAAGAAATAGGTATGCATTATCTAATTTCCTCTTTGTTAATCATTTGTCATTTCGTTATTTCTGACACTTTTACTTATAAACAGTGGACTGTCATCCCTCAAAGAAGTCTTTGCACTTCTAGGACCGAGCTTTGCTTGGCAATCCACCATATCTTTCTCTAACATTTTCTTTGTTTAAGTCTTTCTTATCTACATGTGTTGTCCTCCACAACCAAAGAGGATCTCCTTCAATCGTCTGGATATAGTGTGCAACTTCATCTGGGTATCATCTAACCCCTGACCATTTAACTTTAGTTTCTTATTTATTTTGAATATTAATTAAAAAAAATGAGTAGAAATAGTTATGATATCCATTTGAGTCTAAACCACTTTCCAAAAATATTTAATTCCTTAATTGATAGTTAAAATTATAAATTTCACCTTTCTAAGTTCATAAGGTTGATGTGTTAATTGGGTTCTCCATTTGCACTTGACATGAGATAAATTGGGTTCAATTTCTCATTTGGATTGAAGGCTATTTATAGACTCATGATCCATTCTCATCATTGCTAATTTGGGTCATCAACTGTATCACTCATACTCTAAGTTCTAGAACATATTTTATACTACCATTCTTATTACCATGTGATGGCATTATGGTGCCCATTTGGTTCTTTTTTTATACTTAGGAATTCTTGCATGTTTACACATCTTGAGTTTCTTGATTTGCATTATCTCCTTAATCTAAATGACTTTCTTCTAGTTTTCTAGTAGAAACTCATAGAATTTGAACTATATTTTATGGTATTGACATATCTATACATCTTAGATTTGGTGTACTAATTTACACTTTAGACTATTGAGTTATCATACCCTTTTATATTTCATATGATTTCAACTTTACCCAATGTCAAGTAAATTTGTTAACATAATATTTCTAATTGTGTGTGGTACTATGCCACCCTCCTATTATAGTCCCTTTGGTATCTATTCATATTTATTAGAAAATCTCAAAACATATACCTTATTTTAAACATTTACAAAACATTGTCAAAATCTTGTCAAATTTGTCAAACAACCTTTTTAGGCATGACTCAAAGGTACACTCGTATTGGGGTCCATTACAGCCATAGATATGAGGAGGAGAATTATAATTATGGTAAATAAAATTTTATGGTATTTGAGGACATTCCCACAACTATAGCATCTGATGAAGAATTTTTAGACTATCAACTCTAAGATGACAAGAATGAGGCCCTTCTAAGGTTCATAGAATCAAGTGCTAGACTACCCTCACATTTTCCTATGGAATAATTGCACACCTTAGTTGGAGAAGGAGAGAAAAAATAAGAACAAGTCTTTTCAAACATTTCAAAGACAAACATACCTTCTTCTTATAGCAGAGGTAATGAAATACTTTTAGATTCAAAACCAACATATCAAGATCTTGTTAACAAGATTAAGAAAATAATTCAATGATATGCCGACTAGCTTATCATAGATTTAACAAACTCTTTAGTTTTTATGTAAATTCATCATGATGCTTCCAAGAACTAAGGAAATGTGGTTGAAATAATTTAAAATCTAGTTGAGAACACAACCATGATAAATCAAGATATCTCAATAAAACAACCCAAATCCAAAGAGGTTTTAAAACACACTCCACTAAACATAGAGCACACATTTTTTAATCATAAATAACCTCTTGTTACTTTTAAAAACCAAAAACCAAAATATTTGGTATGTATTGAGGAAATTATGTAAAAAAATTTGGCTAGTTTGTCTCAACCAACACGTACAATTGTGAATAGACAAAGAACTCCCTAAAATAAATAAAATTCAATTAATTCAAGGCAAAATATTATTAGGAATCAACCACTTACCTACTCAACTCAAAGAGTGAACCAAAACCAAGTTAAGGATCATAGGGTTTATATCCATACCAAATCCATACAACAACATGGGCACATTAAACCCCGATAGAAATAATAGTGGAACATACCAGCCCAACAACAATAACATGGGAACATTCCACCCTAATAAAATTATGTTCCACCCATGAATGCGCCAAACATGAAAGAGTGGAACTCTATGAAAGAGATTGTGACATAATTGGAGATGAATAATGGAGTTAAGAAATGTAAGTTCAATGAGATATGTCCATATCCATTTGATCTATCTATTTTCCAAGTCCCCTTTCCATCTTATTTTAATGTTCCCAAATTTGACAAATACAAAGGAAAGAGTGACCCACATGAACATATTTTATAATTCTCCATAGTATGCCAAGAGGTTGATTATAATATCATTTATTTACTTCATTTTTTTCCATGAATGTTAGTGGGGCAAGATTTGGATTGGATACTTAAGTTAGCCAAGGGATTGGTTGTGGATTATAATGACTTATCTAAAAAGTTCATCAATCATTTCTCATACAACACTGAGCATAAATTGATTGTTGTTGACTTGTGCAAATACAAACAACATGATGGAGAAAACTTCACTACATATCTATATAGATGGAGAGAATTAGTGGGTTGCTTTCAACATAATTTTCTAGACGAATAAGTGGCAAACATATGTTCACATAAATTACATCTTGAGGTTGTGCACAATCTATGATTTCCTTGTGATAACTCATTTGAGGAAATTATTGACAAAGGGGTGCAGATTGAGAAGGCTTTTATTTCCAAGGGCTTTGTCAATATTTTTACATAGGGTCAAACTTCAAATTTGACCCAATCTTTTATTCCAATAATTGTGTAAGAGAAACATAAGGGTTTCAACAAGAACAAGAACACAATTGGAAATGATGTGATTAAAATAAGACACATAAAAATGATGTAGGCCCCACCAGCCCCAAATTTATAATTTGATGCACTTAATCCACCACCTAATTTTAAAATATTCCCTCCACATAGGACATTCCATAATTAATACATAGTCTTCAACAAATTGAGAGAACTTGTTGAGATAGTGTTTCACAATCTTGTAGCAACTAACCTGATTATATGGCTGGTACCAAGGCCATTTCCTCAATATCAACCAAAATTATATTGGTATAAGGAAAATGAATGGTGAAATTTCCATCATGTTTTTGGACATAATACGTATCGATGTATCTAATTGTGACACCTCATTATAGATTTTATCAAGAGTGGTGAAGTTGAGATCAAATTGGCCCCATAAGGCACTTATTAGGATATGGGAATATACCAAGATCTATTTCCTCAACATAATCAACCACCCCCAAGGAAGAATTAGTAGAATCAAAGACAAAAACAAAAATAGAATCATAACTAGAATTAAGGTCAAAATTGTAATCAACATGATCATAATCAAGATCATAATACCCATACTAACAACTTGGGTTATAACAACATAACTTATGACTATAACAACATCATGGATGCAATTTTATATACCACATTTCCACTATTACTATCAAATCTTGCAAACTATATTATGTTCCCTATATTATGAGACTTAATACTATAGGGCCAACACCCTCTCCCTCTAGTAATACCATGTGTAGTTCATGCAGTTTTGTTACAACTCTATTTACAGAGGTTACTATTCATAGACAACACCCTTTTTTTAATTACAATGGCTCCTAGTCGACTCAAAATTATAGCAATGTAACTAGATGCCCATGAGTCACCCTCTAAGAACCTTCACCTTTGTCTTCTGATTATAATGGATCCTTGCCACCTCTAGGTTGTACAGTCATAACTAGATGCTCATTAATTAATATCTAAGGCCCTTCACCTTCTTCTTCCATAAAACCCAATGTGAATATTATGCCTTCAAATCAGAAGCCTAATATTGTGATAACCAAATCCAAGTTGATTCAACCTAGTATTGAGAAGCCTTATAGTCTATCAAACCAATTGAGAAAAACCCATATACAAATTTCCATTTTGGATCTCTTACATACATCTAAAGTCCATAGAATTATTCTAAATAACCTTTTACAAGAATCAACTACTCCTAAATATATCAATCCTAAATGTTTCTAAACACTATTTGGACACTTATCTTTGTTTCAAAAACTAACATTTGATCAAAAAGACATGTCCACCCTAGGGTTGAACAATAACAACTCACTATATATTGAGGTAATCATTAAAAACCATAAAATCAATCAGGTTCTTATAGATAATGGTTCAAGGTTGAACATAACATCTCTTAAATTAGTGTAGAGATTGGGCTACACTATGATGGACATTCAGTAAGAGACAATTACCATAAAGGCTTACAATAATGCCAAGAGGGAGTCTTATGGTACCATTTATTTATCAATCATTATTGGGTCTGTTTCCCACCACACATTGCTTTATATAAATACATTGAACTAGCTTATACATTACTTCTTAGACATCCTTTTATCCATGAAGTACAATTTGTTATATCAACCTTACATGAGTGTCTTAAGTTTCCCATTATGGGATCAAGGTTTTCATCCATACTGATCAACAACCTTATCAGTATTTCAAACATCTAGAGGTTGAATTTCATAATTATAACTATTATCTAGGTTTATAATTTGTTGTAAAGAAGAACAAGGAAATAGTTTCACATCCACCTCCATCTAATTATATCAATCCTAGTGACTTGGATTACACTTCAGTTAATCCTTTTCCTACAACTCTTTCAAAATAGGTTGTGATAAAAGACATGGGCATTTCCACATACTGTCTTAAGGACACCTTTCATGTTGTAAAGTTACCAATGTATCCTAAAACATTTGGGAATCCAAAACCTTCCAAGAAACCAAATAGACCCACCTTGATCTAGAAACTAAAGAAAGAATAATAGAAACCACCTATGGTATTTGTACTTACTACTTTGCCATGAAAAAATTGAGAGCCTTTCATAGAAGTAGATTGGTGATATTTTGATGGAATTTTTTATTGCTTTAAGAATCCAAAATATCCAAACCTTAATAAAATCATGGATCATCTTAATTATACAAGAAGTGGCCTTGGACCATGAGCCTAAGGAATCTTGGAACCTTTATCTGTTGGATACTTAATTTAAATTATGGTCTCAGATTTATACTACTTGGGGGTGACCTCATGACTTTTGATAGTGATTCTTATGATTTGACTAGTGACGAGACTCCTAAAAACAATGTAACATTCCATTATAGCCTTTATATACACATAATATTTTCAAATTTTTATCACTTACTGACACTTTGTATCTTGTAGGAACCTATCGAGTCTGAATCTCTCTAAGTGGATGGCTTAAGGGGTGAACTAGGAAAGGGGTGGGTAGACCATTGGTGATTCTCAAGATTTTTGTCCCTTCTTCCACTTTTTATCTACACACTTGTCTCCTAAAAAAATTACACATAATCTTGTTCTTCTCTATTGCACCCATTGCAGACATTTTCTACATTTTATCCTCCTTTTCCTCATCTAAAATCCATTTTATTAGTCAGTTGTATTAGGTCAACTAGGTTGACCCTGTATAGTTTTGAGAAATTTTAACTTAGGAATTAGGGTAGAATTTGGATGACCTAGCTTGGGACCTATTGAATAATTCTTCAAAATTATGCTAGGTTAACTAGGTTGACCATATCAGCTAGGATTTTTAGAAGGTTCAAGGGTCAAATCTACCTATATATAAATTTCATTCCTATCATTTATTTAGGAGAAGTTAAAAAAGAAGTAAGAGAAAATGAAAATATACTTATTTACCATTCTACTTAAGAATTAAAGATTAGGGTTCCATTCTTTATTTGTAGATATGTATATTGTCTTGTGGAGAAGTATTTTGGATGCATTGATAGGTTGTGTAGCCTAGAGTTGATTTATCTTTATCATCTTAACATACCACAATAACCTCTTGAAAAGAACCTTGTCTAAGGGAGAGATTGAGCCTTGGTGGGTTCATCTTCAAAGGTAAGTATTCCTAAATTTATTTCTCCTTTGTAAGAGTAGACAGATATACATGTGTGCTTCTCTTCCATGCATTAGGATTTTTTATACATTGACATGAGTATATGTATTCTATGCATGTTTAGTTTTATTGTTTATAACCCCCACTTTGTTCCATAATCTTTGGTGAGCATTAGATTAGATTTACTTTACTTTTTATTAGTTTAGGTGAAATATCAAAACTTAGGACCCCATTAGGGTTATTACATGATTGTGTTAGATTAGAGGCTTTGAAACCCTCTTTAGCATGGTGTATTGTGGTAAGAGATCCCATAATCAAGGTTAGTGGATTCCCATATTGGTCATGCTCCCACTTAACAAATGTGTCCTCAATCCGAAGTGTATGGTATGATCTATCTTTTCTAAGATAAGATTAATTTATAGACATGATGCATTTTTGATTGCATACATTCTAGTGAACCTGATGTGAATCTAACCCTTGTAAGATTTAGTTCTCTTATTTCATTATTTTATAATTTTTATTATCATATTTACAATGGTTGGTCAATTATATCGACATAGTTCTAACTTTTGTGCATAGGTTTAACACATAGTCACATCCATATGACTATGTTCTATGTATGCAAGTTATTTTATAGGTCTAGAATACTAGGTTGAATCAATCAATAGTTTACAAATTTTTAGACTTTTATACATTAGATTTAGACTACTAGGTTGACCTAATTGACCATGTACATTTCAGGTGCTCAATAATAGATTTCTAGAAAACTTGGTCTACCCAATCGACATAGTTACTAGGATTTGAAAGCATTTATCAAGGTTATTAACAACAATTTCACTTCTTTGCATTATCCAACCCATGAAGGTTCTTTTATATATTTATCTATTATTTATTATAGTTTTATTTTTCATAATTTGTAGTCTTTAAAATTTCCCCTTTGTAGTCAACTAAGTTGACCCTATCTATGTAGTTACGTATTATGTATTCTTTCTAGAAAGTTAAGTCAACTTTATTTATGTAGTTCACTTTTAGACTTTTTTCTTCCATAGTAAAGAGGTGACACTATTGACCTTATTCTATACTATTACATACACTATCAACCAAATTGACATTGTACTATGTTTAAAAGATGGAATTAACACTTATATGCAAGTAATTAACTCATACTTTCATTTTTTATTGATTGCATGCTTAGAATAGATCACACAATCTAATTAGATGGTTTTAAATATACCATTTAGTTTCACTATTTTATATTTTATGTACACATGACCAAATCACAAAATCTTAAAATGTACTTTAACAATTGTCTACCCAAGGCCTACTTACTTGATTTCATCACCAAGGGGGAAGATAACTTGGTTTTCTAGCCAAGTATAAACACATGGTTAATGGTTTATTTTGGATAAGCACTCGACACCCTTATCATTATAGTGTGTGAAGTGAAGGGGTAGTCCCCAATACCAAACCTATACCATTTATAATATAGATCCCCTTTATCCCAAACACCTTGAAACTATCCTTAGATTACTTTCTAGTTCCTTAGTTATAACTAACTTCCTATCACATTTAAAACTATACACTAATAATATAACAACATTTAGGTTGACCACTTAGTTATATTTTACTTTCCAAGTTGATTGTTTGATCTTTGCTCAATTGTGTGTTGTATTGTAAACACTTCTAGTAGCCAATATTGGTCCAAGGTTTCATGTTATGTGCCTCCATTGGATCAACCTCATTTATCTAATTGATTGTGTGTTTCCCTTTAGTTATTAATTTTCAAAATAATTAAAAAATTAGTCTTTTTGTACTACACAATAATTTTAATTGGCATAATCTCTTACAGACTATCTATTTTTACTATCTATTGTACTAGGTCAACCCAGTCAACCCTATACACTTTTTAGCCTCTATCTATTTTGTTAGGTTGACCCAATTGGCCCATTACAATTTTTAATCCTTTTTTATGCTATATTGATCCAATAAAATCTTTATATTTTTTATCACTTTATACTTCCTTGATTTCTCATCTCTTTTACGTAGTTTAATCTTTCTCCTTCATCATGAATTTTTTGTTTGAAGACAACACTAGGTTGAATTGAAAAAACATGATGAGTTTTACCAACCCTCATATGGTCTCCCATATGCACAGTAAGGATCTTCTCTTAGATGAGAGTAATGTTAACATAGCCACTTACACAATGAACGATGGGACCCCTCCTCATTCCTCTTCATAACATAGTCCTCTCTTCTCCTTATAAGATCAACCCAAATTAGACTATACCCATAAATTTTTTTCTTTATTTCTAAATTTCTTTAACATTGAGGAAAAGATCCCTCTACCATTTACCTTAGTGGTTGATCCAAATATCCTTATTCACATACTCCCACATTCTCAAATGGATTTGGGGGTACCACATTCTTTTATTCTCAGCCTCTTCCCTCGATTATCACCCCTTCTCATACTATGACATCTTATTCTTTAACTTCTTCAACCTCAATGCCTAGTATCTCCACTAATATGGTAAGTTCTACATCTAGTGGACCTCTCATAAGATCTAATATCCTTAATCCTTCTAATAGTGCATCATTTTCTACCAAAATTAATCATGCTTCTAGTGCTTCCTCTTCTCATCCCTTTACTAGTCCATCTTTTTCCACACAAGCAAATTTTACCACTAGTGCCTCACATTCTCATGGGTCCTCTCAAGATCCTATCAACACCAATAGTGATACCCAAGCCACTAATACCAACTCTAATACTTTAAATAATGCTAGCAATGTTAATCAAACCCATCAAATCTTATTAAAAACACTTAATCAAATGAATACCTTTCAAGATCATAATACAAATCAAATGATGAGAATGTAAAATCACCTTCTCCATCTTCAAACTCATCTTAAATCAATGTCTAGTGGTACACATAATCAAAAAAAATCCCCTCTTCCTCTTCAATATTCCCATGGAATTCTCATTCCTTAACCTCTTTTGGTCAACAAAACCATTAAACATCTTCAAAATGAGCCTCTTACAATTGAAATTTCTAATATTGATATAGGAGCTATCATCCCTACCATTTATTATAATGGATTAGTTGATCCTACCCTTCATTTTAAAAAATTTGGAAATATTTATAAGGATTGGGTCAAATTAAATACCTTTGCTTCTACCAATATCTTAGCCAAAACTCTTATGAGTGATGATTAATAATGGTACAACTAACTTAAAACTCATTCTATTACTAGTTTGGAACATTTAGTGAATGATTTAGTTTGAGAATTTAAAACTAGTGATCTTCTTGAAAACACTTTGGCCTACTTCATAAATTATAAAAAACTTTAAAATGAAACTTCCCAAGTTTGTTTTAAAATATGGAAAAAAATTCCAACAAATTTGACCATAACATGGCCAATGATAACCTTTTCCATCTCTTTACCAATGCTCTTTTCCCCAAGTTACAATATCAGGTCTACACTCTCTCTCTCTATCTGTGTGTACTTTGGAGGAGGTTATTAACAAAGATAAATGTCAATATTTCCTTATGCATCAATTCTACCCCCCCCCCCCCAAAAAAAAAATTCTATGGGTCCTCATCTCTTACTTAAGAACAAGAATCTTAATTATACCAATGATGGTGTCATAGACTCTTATGACACCATTCAAACTATTCAATCTGTTATTCCTAACCAATCTTTGGAACCAACTCCCTCTTGTCAACAATACACCAATCCTCATTTATCTTCACGTAATACCATTAATGTTCACAAACCTTTATCCTTATCTAAATTAATTAAATGCCTACCTAGGCCTCTACCATGAGAACTTGATCCCACTCATCCTATGAAATCTTGGTGTGATCCCAACAAGTTTTATTGGTTTCATGCTAGTTGGGGTCACTCTCATGAGACATGTAGGTAGATTCATAATTTATCTATGGATTTTATTCTTGGTCCTAATTTTGATCATGATTATATCATTGGAAAATGTCAACAAGCCTATGACATTGATTTTAAGGCTCATGAAACACATATTAAATATCAAGCCTTTAATCAAGGTAATGTTCATTTGGCTATCTATAAATACCCTCTTCCTAATCACCAACATAATCAAGATACCCAAGACAATTCCACCCCTTCCACCAACAATGTAGAAAGTCTTGTTGACCTAAATCCTAAATATAATGTGGTTAATATGACTAATATTTAAAGGTTGGTTGATTTCATTGACCCTCAACCTATCTACACCCCTCCATTGTCTTGAAAATTTCATGTTATCCAAGATTATTCTCCAACTCATTTAAATTAGTTTGGGAAAGATGACCTTATAACCTTTGATGAAACAATTCCCACTCCTATGAATAACACGTATCATTATATTTATACCATCCCTCCATCTTCTTTACCTAACACTAATAATCTATCTTCTATCAGCACTTCCTTTACCAACTCTCAACCTACAACTAAACCAACTAATTCATCTTCATAAAATAATTTACAACCTTTTTCTTAACTTCCTCCTTCATATCAACACAAATTCTAATACACTTCAACATCTCCTTCTAAGGACCTCATTCAACACTATGCATGCATTTATAACAATATTCTCATGGGTTATGATGAGTGGGATCCCATTATGGATCTCTCTAATTTCCCATCCCAAATTCCATTTCTTGAGCTTATGAGGACCTCTCCATGTCATAGAAACCATATTATGAAATTCTTATTTGAAATGAACATCCCTCATCCTCCCCTAGCAGGACATGAAACAACCTTATTTGGATTTAATGATAACATATTACAATAATGTAAAGAGATGTCCATCCATGTTGATGAAACAATTAATACTTCTCTTTCCTTAAAATTTCCTATCACTTATATTATTTTTGATGATATTTTACTTCATGTGAATCATACTCATTTATTCATTAGTGTCTACATAGGTGATATCCAAGTCAAATTTACCTTGATTGATGAGGGTTTTGGTACCTATGTTACCTCTCTTGATTTTATCAAAACCCTTTGATATTCTGAATGCAATCTCAAATCCACATGTAGTACATGCCAAGGATATTATTAAAGGAAAATTCCTCCTTTATGTTGTATGTGGATTCCCATTACCATCCCACCTACCATCATTCATGCGAAGGTGATGATATTTAACTTTCCTCTTTCTTATAACATCTTGCTTGGTAGGTCTTGGACTAACCATATGAGAATAATTATTTATAATACCTACCAATGCATTAAATTCCTTCATAATGGAGCCATATATATAATTCAAGGTGACACTAACCCTTGGAATTTCAAACAATTCTAAAATTGTTGTGTCTTCAAGATTCTTACTCTTGAACCTTTGTCCAATGTTCCATTCTATGAGTCTCAATGATTCAACTTTCCCATCAATTATACTCTAGGTTACAATGGTCATCCTAATCTCATTAGGAATATTTCTCTTAACCTCTTAGATTTTGATGGCGATGAGCTTGATGAGATAAACCTAAATATTAAATCTTTTTATCTCTCACCTCATCTCATCTCTCAGCTTCCTACTTCTAACCTTATTATGATGATATTGCCATTGTCTTGACTAAGTCTCAACATTATATTCACCACACCACATTAAATGATAAGGACATCCCTACTTACATGATTGATCTTCACACCCTTGACTATTATGATGGTTATTCCTTAGATGATCCCCTTTTAGGTGGTCTTATTCAAGCTCATGATGCTGAGATTATCCATTATCATTCTTACTTGTTTTAGTCTTTTCATGAATCTTCCCATATTCCATAATTTATAGTTCCTAATTTTAGTATTTTTTCTCTTTATCATAGCATAGAGATGGTGATGACACCTCCATTTTTTGAGTAACCTCATAGGAGTATGTTCATGGATCGTGATATGATTGGACCTTACCACTTTGTTAGGTACCTTAAACCCTATAGTTTTTTTATCTTTGAGATGAGTGTGACCCTTATTTGACCTTTTTTAGACCCCACCCTCCCTTATTAGGCCCTCATTAGAGCCCATTCCTACTCTTGCTATAGTTGAGCCCATTGTTTCTCTCATTATAGTTGAGCTTATTCTTGTTCCTGATATTACTAGATCTATCCCTACTTCTAATCCCATTGCTCCTTCCATCGAGCCTAAGCTAGTTCCCTCCCCACCATCATCTTATCTTGGTGATGGTTTGCTTCCTTTACCTCAAATGGCTCTATTGCCCACCAAATGGGCTGATGAGCCTTCCCAAGCTTCTTTTGTTCATGTTACACCTCTTCCTGTGAGTAATTATACTAATCCTACTCATAGGCGTATCTATTATTTCCATGGAAAATATAACCATTATTCCATGCATTATCACAAACTATGACAATATATTCATACTTTATGCCCTTCTACCTTTCAATCCTTAGACAAGGTCATACCTCCCCTGAAGGTACTACTTGAGTAAATTCCTAAGTATGGAGAGGTGTATTATATTTGACACTAATGTGGCACCCATCACATTGATCATTTCCATATCCTTTAGAAACACCTTAAATATTACCTTATATCTATTCTCAAACCGTATACCATTCATCCCATAGATTGTTTTTGTAATAAGCCTCCCCCTTCTTCTCCCATGGTTCTACCTCTAGTGGTTCCATCCCCTCTTGCGCTCCTTTCATAGCCTTTTATCCTTCCACCTATGACTTTTTATCCTATGAGTCTCTCACCTATGACTCCTTAACTTGTGAGTCCCTCACCCATGACTCCTTCACTTGTAATTCCCTCACCTATGGATCCTTCTCCACCTGTGAGTCCTTCAACTATAGATCATTCCCCATCAGTGATTACCACGTCTCCCATAGAGTATACTCCTATACATTCATCTTAACATCCCTTACCTAATAACCCTCCTTAGAATGATCCATCAATAATTCCTATTTCTTTATTGAGGAGATTAGATGATAAGTATTTTCTTAATATTCACTAAAGATTGATGAGACATTAGCAGTAGTTTGCATCTAACTCCATATAGATCTATCAAATGTTCTAGATATTGTGTGTGGGTAGATTTATTAGTATTTATGAGTACATGCATGGTTATTTTACATTTACATTTAGATTATACATGTTCTCCAATCCTATCTTTATCTATTTGTTGCATCATTTGACATTGTGTCAAATTCTTATTTATCTTACATGGTAGCTTTACTTGTTCACTCTATATTGCTTATATTGTCATTTATGTTTTCTTATGGATGTATTCTTTATCATTGATTTATTTTACTTCTTGAGTTTCTTTCATAAAAAATTCATTTTTTATATTCCTTATTTTTTGTTTCTTATCTCTATTTTTAATGGATAATTATCATTGTGACTTGGTTATACAAACTTGGTTCCCTTTACTCATTCCTTCTTTACCATGTGATTAGTTAGAAAATAATTAATCTCATTATATTTTCATTTCACTGGTCCACTTTGAATCTCCTTTTTCCCTTTCTTCCCTTTTTACAAACTAAGCATATACATGGTTGAGACTTGAGATAACATACTTGTTCATTATTAAGCCTAAGTGTCCTAATAAGTCTTGTCTTTTGTTACTTAGCTTCTTTTACCCTAAGCCTATAGCTCATTTGTGTTTCTCACTCTATCTCTCATGTTTAGTCATTCCAAGTCTGTATGGAGGGCAAATCTTAAAAATCCTTAAAAAAATTCAAAAGATAAATCATTTAACAAAAGGCAATGATACAAAAGTTAAAAACATTAAAAATTCTTAAAAGTCAAATCACAATAAAAGATATGATTCAAAGCACATGTCCTTTTTCTAGTCAAATATCAGAATCTACAATTGGTCTCATTTTAGAGCCGAGGTCCATTGGGGTGTGGTAGGCTAGTAGATTAGAAAAGTATAATAAAAAAATCTTATAGTGCTACCTAATTTATCATGCAAGAACCTAGTCTTCATAATAGGTTGATGGTTATATAAGGAGTCTTAAGAAATGGGGAACAAATCATGGGAAGGTAGGTCCATTTTAATTTTATTATACCAATCTATCTTCATGAGTTGATCTTAGTAGCATGATTATTTTCCTACAAAGATTTATGTCTATAGTGAAAAGGTTTTCTTTGTATATTGATGGTCACTAGTCACTTAGTGTCTTCTCATGGCCTTAGTATGCCTCTTGTCTCCTAAGGTCTTTTCATAATATGCCTAAGCTATGATTTTTACATTCCTATTTTCACTCCTTATATTCCTCATATTTCCTCTTGAGAAATATTATTTTTTTCACTGATCACTCCCCTAGGTATTACATTTGTGAGTTATTTTATAATACCATAGATAAGACCTAGCCATCCTCATAAATTACCACAATTTCACCTTCTTATTACCCATATCCCTTTGTTACCAGATTTTCAAATTTATTTCACCTCAGTGGTGTTCCCTTTATGAGTTACAGTGTAAGACCATGAATAAGACCTCACTTTCCTCACAAAATTTTCCAATAATCCATGTCACAATCAAAATTACATTTGCCAAAAATGAGATAATATGTGATTGATTATGAAGTTACACATCATTGACATGTTTCCTAGCTTTATTTAGTATGTTTTATTCTTCATTTTTTATTTCACTTCTTTTATCTTCTTATTTTCTGATTGCATGTAAGAATCCAACCATTTCTTGAATTTTTCATACTTCCCAGCTTAAATTAGTGTGATAAATTTAAGACCAATTTTTGCCATTTTTTTTCTCTTATACTTCCCAAAGTGATTTGGTATGATTGATTGACTAAATTTATTTTGTTTTTATACCATATGTTCTTTCATGTGCTTTCCAATTTATTAAAATATTTTCATACTTTTCAATGTGATTTAGTGTGATTTTACTTGTTTTAATTTGGTGTCAATCTTTCTCTTGGTTTAAAAACAAAATTTTTACCATCTTGTTTACCATTCCTTTTTATTCTTTATACTTAGTCATTTTCTTGTTATTACACATTTCCCAACTGGAAATAGTATGTAGTACATTTTTTATTGATTATATTTACAAAGTCCTTTTTTCCCTATTTTTTTTAACCATGCATGTGTCCTACATAATGCTATAAAATAAACCATAACTCATTTATTTCCCATAGTATATACAACTAACAACTAAATACATGTGCTAGAAAGAAATATGTCAAAGAATCAAGGACCACAACCATAATGAAAACACATACAATCAATATCCAAATACCAAAATGTCACACACACACACACACACACACACACACACACACACACACACACACACACACACACACACACACACACACACACACACACACACACACACACACACACACACACACACACATCATGAGTTATTATACAAAAATACAACCATATACAATGCTCTAGTTCTATAGTTAGGCCCCATCATGCCTATCTTATGGCCTAGCCATGTTACCTATAAATGCCTTGGTCTGACACCTCTAAACATAACACTATAAAGAGTTTGCAAGATATCTCAATCCTAACACCTACCCCTATAGATGAGATACCTAAGCCTACACCTATGCCAATTAGGCTTGGGTCACTAGATGTGTTACTCTCTCCTATTCATGTACCTATGTCATATGGGTTAGGGTCATTATATGTGTTGTTCTCCTACGTATGTGCTTGTGTCATCTATGTCATTATATCTAGATCTACATCTCTCTCCTAAACTATATTCTACCATGCCCATGTCTCTCCTAAACCCATCTCTACTAATGGTGGTATCCCCTCTCTATGTGTTATGAACTACCTTATGGCCTCTCTAAATAATCTAAACCATGTCACCTGAGCTAGGGAAGATGGTACACTAGGACCTTCTAATAGTGGGGTTGTATGATGTTAGTGCCTCATATAGGACATCATGGAGTGATCCCCTCACTAGGGACCCCCATTTGATTTCCTCATCCTCTACCATACCTAACAAAATCAAACTAGATAGATATTAGATCATTAATATATCTTAAAATATATTTATCTCTAGTATATTTCAAGTAAAATCAAGCAAAATTTAATCACATTTTATTACCTATCTATTTGTTGGCCACTACTATCTCACCATCTATGCAACCACCAAGCATAGCCTCCCCATCTACATGGCCTTTGATAACCTTATATATCGGTTGCTTCCTAAAAATAAATCTTATAGATACCACTTGTACCCATCTTAAGCTATGCCTAAGTGGTCTCTCTATAATCTAACTCTACTTTGGCATACTTGTTGGGTCATCTGAGATGTCTAATGTCTTTGATATCTCCTACTCCTACTACCTCCATCAATGCCATGTCCATAGTGGTTGTTTCTATTTTTTTGGAGCTAATGGTGTTACCTCTATTTCTTTTGCCTCTGCAACCACCTCCTCTTGCTCCACTACCTTTCATACTTGACTAGTCCATAGTCTTTTATGATGTGGCTTGAGCATCAACCTCACAACTAATGGCCCTAATCTTATTCTCATGTGTGACTCTCTCACATGTCAGGCCTAAAATGTGGGAACCACTACTTATTCCAATGAATGTGGTTCCATCCACCAAGTGTAGTTCCCTATCACCTTTATCCATGCTAAATCTAGTGCCACTATGTCTTATCTAGGCCATATCATAGTAATGTGCCCATATAGTTATCATACTATATCTGATAGTCTCACTATGTATAGTGCTAGCACATGGGGCACAACCCATGTTACCTATTCCTATCTCCATATTTTAACTTGAGGTAACCTATCAACGATATCATGGGGCAACCCAACTAACCAATACATGGGGAACCACTTGTAGATCTATGCCATCAATAATATGATCAATTATACTAATTTATTCCCTCTAGATAACACTCCATATATGTCATGCATGAGGTGTACCTAGATGATAGATCCTAAGTCATATATCACTCTCTCCTCTAATATCATCCAACTCAAGTATATAACAAAGAGTGGTACCTTATTGTTTGACTTATGGCACAACACTAGTGCTGTCATAAGTCATATCATATCCTTTTGGATGTCTAGAATCTATGATGTATATACATCAAACATATTTACCCTCAATCTAAGGTGTATCATCTCTAAGCCCATTACCCATATGGTTAAGGATCTCCTTTCTTCCTCCCTATCAAGTACTCCTATGACTATGGGTGTCCTTGCTATGGGCAATCCTAGGATGGCATGCACATCCTCCAAGGTGATACCCACCTTTATAGTATCCCCCTATACCCCCCAATTAAAGGTGTTAGTCAATCATTCCTAACATATTAAGAGCATGCCTAATATATTTGAGCTAAGGGGTATCTTACACATATCTTCTATGCTACTTAGGCTTAAATAAATCGATACAGCTCTATCTTCTACCAACAAGTGCTATAACAAGTCTATGAGCCATGATGTATCCACCAAATGACAAAAACTCAAACATCCCTATAACTAGGAAACAACAAAATATGTATTAGATCCTCCATGTCATGTATAATGAAAATACATTCTTTTTCACTTTTAATCAAAACAAGACTAAATTACTTTAATTTATTCATTTTTCATCAATTAAACCTATTTCTAGCCTACTTGACCCTTTTATCCCTCACTCAATAATTATAAGCCCTTTTATCACTCATGCAATCACTTACACACATTTTTGTACTATTCTCATCCTTTGGTCAAACATAAGTTTAACCAAAATTTCCCTATTTTTGACCTAGTTGACTTAAAAATGTAAGTCAACCCTCTTATTCCCTCCCCTTAGTAATATGTTGCCATAATAGAATTTTATACTCAATTAGCAATAATGTACTAGGTCAGCAATCTAAAAAACCAAATATGTCAGAATAGACTTACTAGGTTGGCATTATGGATTTTATCACTTTTTAGCCTACTAGGTCGACTGGGTTGACCTAGTTGTTTATCCTTGCTGACCCCTTACATTTTATGAAATAAGTGTCTTTTGGAAATTATTTCCCCAAACCCTTCAAACCCATTAACCTAATTGGTTTTTACTACCCTTAGCATCTCGTTCGAGTTAATTATGATGTCTAGAAATGCTTAAAAACAAAAATTTATAAAATACACTTAAAATCACTAAAATATTCAAAAACTAGCTTAAGATTCTCAGTTGCCTACCTATAGTGCACCCATTGTAGCCTTTAGAGATCCCTCTCACCTATCCTATCATCTTCTTACCATCCTAGCTCGTTTGGTCTCTTATAGCTATTTTTCTCTCCTTAAAAAGTTAAATTTAACAAATGACTTTCATTTTAACCTATTTAAAATCACTTTTCACAAATCTAAAATCTTTCAAATATTTTTTTGTCAAATTCCTCATTTTGCCTATATCTTTGTTTCTACTAATCTATTTTTCAAATCATAAAATTTTCTAGAATCATGTTGATAAAGAGAATATTTTTTACTATTATATGCCTATCTTACAAAGGATGATTTCACTTACCTTGTAATCTACTTCTTTATCTACAACACTAAGGTAAGTAAAGGTATAGATTTTTAAATTTTATTCTTTTTTATCTTATTTTGCTACTTAATACACTTTATTTAGCATTATTATTATGTTGTATCATGTTATTTCTCGAAGCACCATCCCTTATTATCACCTTAGTGACACATGATGAGTTTTGAGTGGGGCATATGTATACACATAATTTTTTTTAAATTGTATCACTTACTAACACTTTGTATCTTGTAAAAACCCATTGAATCTCAATCTCTTTGAGTGCATGCCTTAAAGGGTGCACTGAGAAAGGGGTGGGTAGACCATTGGTTCTTTACAAGATTATTTTCCCTTTTGCCACTTGTTCTCTACACACTTGTCTCCTAAAACCATTATCCCTAAGCTTATTCTTCTTTGTTTTACCCATTCCAAGTATTTGCTACATTTTATCCTCCTTTTCCTCACTTAAAATCCATTTTGTTAGTCGGCTATACTAGGTTGACTAGGTCTACCTTATACAATTTCAAGATAATTTCACTTAGGAATTAGGTTAGACTTTATCTGACTTTGCTTGGGACCTAGTGAATTATTTTTCAAAATTATGTTGGGTCGACTAGGTTGACCCTGTTGGCTAGGAGTTTTGAAAGGGTCAAGGGTAAAATTTACCTATATGTACAAGTTCATTCCCATCATTTATTAGGGATAAGAAAAATAAGAAGTAAGAGTGAATGAACATCTACTTATTGACCATTCTACTTGAGAATTTAAGCTTACAGTTTAATACTTTCTTTAGAGATACAGATCTTGTCTTGTGGAGAAGTATTTTATATGCATTGATAAATTGTATATCCTAGAGATGATTTGTATTTGTCATCCTTACATACCAAAAAAACCTCTTGTGATCACCTTGGCCAAGGGAAAGATTAAAGCTCAATGGGTTCATATTCAAAGGTAAGTATTCCTATCTTTATTTATCCTTTGTAAGAGTAGATAGATATACATTTATTCTTATCTTCCATGCATTAGGATTATGTATATATTAAAGTGAATATATGTCTTTTATGTATGTTTAGTTTAATTTTTTTAACCCCCACTTTATACCACAAGCTTTGGTAAGCACTAGATTAGATTTACTTGTTATTAGTTTAGGTTAAATATAAAAACTCAATACCCCCTTAGGGTTATTATGTTATATTGGAGGCTTTAAAACCCTCCTTATCAAGATTATTATTTTAATAAATCCCCTAATTTGGTCTATCAAATCCCCATATTGATCATGTTCCCACTTAATAAATGTGTCCCTAATTAGAAGTGTATGGTATGATCTATCTTCTTTGAGCTAGGATTTATTTATAGACATGATGCATTTCTCGTTGCATATAACCTTTTTTATGAGCTTGCTAACTCAAATTTATTTGATCAAAATTCCATTATGACCATAACACCTATTTATCTTATTGGAGCTTCCCATCTTGAAGCGAGATCCCATTCCACCATTAGAGCTTCCCATCCTAAAGTAAGACCCCATTTTACTATCAGAGCTTCCCTTACTAAAGAACAAACCCATTACACTATTGGAGCTTCCCTTACTAAAGGAGAACCTCATTGTTCCCTATGTCTTTTCCATCTTGAACTCATTGATTGGGACCATTAAAATTTGGTCATGTGACTTGATGAGTTTTATAATGAAGAATCAATTTTAAAATACATGGGCCTAAGAGATGGGTTGACCATTGGTGATCAAAAATAAGGATTTGATTTTTCATTAGATCTTTTTTCCTACTTTGGAGTGCAAGAAAACTTTCTTGGTCATAAAAATGATAAAACATCAATATCTTTAGGTAAAAAGCCTCTTTGAGGTTCTTGTTGATTAGGGAAAATGTAAATAAAAAGATAATCCATTAAGTGAAAACCTATTTTAGGTAATCTCAAGTGGAAAATTTTACTCGTCCCCTTAGGATGTATAAGGTCCATTAAATCCTAGCTCTATATCTAGTACAAGTATCTCTTCAGAATAATAACAAATGTTGGAGCATCTCACTCTTGAGTTTCTAGAGGTTTTTGTTACTTGGTCATGACTTGAGATGGTATATTTTGATTCATCACATTATCCAGAGCTTTGGGAGGAACATCAAGAAGATGTAGTATAAGAAGATGATCATGATCACACCTTACCTACTATTCTTAAATATGGATCTACTCTTCTTGTAGATAACACATATAAAGTGAACTTGGGAACATATAATGATCCCAAAATTGTTTTTTTTGGAGATTCCCTTACTGAAGCATAACGTGAACACATTATATCTATTCTAATGGATTTCATTGACATTTTTTCATGGGCATATTTAGACATGACAGGCTTAGACCCACACTTGGTAGTTAATCACCTTGTTGTTTATACAGATGCCAAACTAGTTAAACATAAATTGAGAAAGAGGCATCCATGTATCACCCTCTTGGTAAAATCCAAATTGGAAAAGTTATTGGGAAAAAGATTCATCATACCACTAGTCTATTTCAAAAGGTTATCTAACATAGTTATAGCTAGTAAGAAGCCATATGGTATATGTCTTTGTACAAATTTCAAAGACATCAAAAAAGCATGCCCTAATGATGATTTTCCTCTACACAATATTGACATGATCATAAATTCTACTATTCAGTAAGAGATGGTGTCCCTCATGGATGGATTTTAGCGATACAATTAGATCAAGATATCCTAAGAAGATCAATACAAGACTGCATTCACCACTCTATGAGGAACACTCTGTTACCAAGTCATGCCATTTGGCTTGAATAAAATTGGAGCCATATATTAGTATGTCATGAATATCATCTTATATAACATGATACATAATATTGTTGAGGATTATGTTTATGACATACTATAAAAATATATAACATGTGTTGCACATCCTGACATTCTATGAAGAATCTTTGAGAGGCTTCATGAATATAAAGTCTACATGAATCTTAGGAAGTGAGTCTTTGGAGTCACTTCAAGGAAATTGATAGGTTTCATTATATCATAAAGAGGGATCAAATTTGACCCTGATAAGTTCAAGGATATTGTTAAAATCCCTCCACCTTCAAATCTTAAATAGCTTTGAAGCTTGCAAGGAAAGATCCACTCAATCCACAAATTCATTTCTCAACTGGTAGATAAGTGCAACCTATTTACTCATATCTTGAAAAAAGATGTCACCTTTTAATGGGATGAAGACTATCAGTTAGAATTTGTGAATTCAATGGCTAACCTAATATTTTTTAGACTACCAACACCTAGACAACCACTGTTTCCTTACATATCAGCAACTAAATATGTACTGGGGGCACTAAATAGTTTTAACATGATGATCAAGGTAAAGAACATGTAGTCTATTATTTAATTTTCACACTAGTGGTTTATGAAGATAATTATACACCTATTTGGAATCCATGTTTAAATATGGTGTTTTCTTCCCAAATTTTTTAACATTATATGTTGAACAATGAAACTATTGTCATCACCAAGGTGGATCCTCTCAAATTTTTGATATCAAATGAAAATCTCATAGGATGTATGGCTAAGTGGGTCATGCTCCTAAGTGAATTTGATATTGAGTATCAAAATTATAAAGATATCAAGGGGTAGTTTATTGTTGATCAACCTTTAGAGGCCCATATTATAGATACTCAACCACTCATATTCAAATTTACAAATAATTCAATCATGATAGTGGAAGAAGTACAATGTTATCTTGAATAATGGAAGATATATTTTGATGGTTGATTCACTTATCATGTATATGTAGCCAAAATATTATTTATTAAACTACAAGGGGATTTGATTCCTAAATAATTTCACATTAATTTTCATTATACCAATAATATGGCCAAATAGAAGGCACTTATTACAGGACTGCATCTTGTCATTCAGTGGGACATTCAATACTTAATGGTCTATGGTGATTCCCAATTAATCATCAATACAACCAATAATTAGTATTGAACTAGAGATGACAAGATTGTTCCTTATAAGTAATCATGGATAATTTCAAGGTTCATTTTAAATATCTATAATTTGAATAAGTACCAAAGGCCAAAAATAGATTTGTCAATGCAATGCTAATGATTGGGTCAATGATATAGATTGATGGTGGAGATAAAGTGTATCAGTTTCTAATTGATAATATTATTTAGCTTACACATATTATGCTAGGTTTAGTACGAATATGTTCCATTTTTGGTCCCAATCCCCCACCTGAAGTACCTTGGTATCAATTCTATTATAATTACTTCCATGATCACATTTTCCCACCTGGCCTATCCAATAGCCAACATAAACTATTCCATCACCATGTAGCCCATTAGACCCTCCTTGGAAACACAATTTATCATAAAGGCTATGATTTAATGATACTTAATTATTTATCTTCAGGAGAATCCAATCTAACACTAAAGGAGGTTCATGAAGAAATGTGTGGGGTCCACACCAACGGTGTAGTCTTAGCTAAAAATCTCTTCAGAATAAGCTATTATTGGGAAAAATGGAGATATATGCTTTCAATTATGTAAATAGGTGTGTTCCTTGTCAATAACATGGAAATTTTATACATGCACCTCCATTACCACTATAGTCGATCACAACACCACAACCGTTCTCTAATTAGGGCCTTGATCTCATAGAAAAATTAAGCATAACATCCTTAAATGGCCATAAACACATTTTAACTTCTATATAGTACTTTAATAAGTGGATTAAGGCCATTCCTCTCACTTAAATTATCAGGAAGTAGATAGCCAAATTCATTCATTACCATATCATCTATTGATATGGAATTTTGGCATGCATTATATCTAATAATTGAGGATCCTTTATAAATAGAGATGTTAAAGACCTTTGTGTAAAATTCAAGTTCAAGCAAAAAAAATCCATACCATACAACCTATAAGGCAAAAAATAATTTGAGGCATCAAATAAAACCATTATATCCATTTTAAATAAGATTATCAATGATGTTGGTCATAATTGACACTTACAAATATTTCCTACCCTTTGGGCTTATTAAACCAATCATTGAACCCCAACAAGGGCCACTCCATACTCCCTTGTCTATGGTACAAAATATAATATCCCAATTTAGATCGAGTTACCTTCATTTTAAGTTTATTTGGATCATATTGAAGATGATGAAGAATACAAATTCTTAATGTTGCAAGAACTAAAACTTATTGATGGTAAGAATTTAGCAGCCCTAGAAAACTTACAAGCTTATCAGAATAGATTGTGAAGAAGATACAACAACCATATTCTCCCTTAGGAGTTTGAGATTTTTGATTTGCTATTGAAATAGAACTAGAAAAACATAAACATTAAATGTACTAAAAAATTTAAGATCCAACCTAATTGGTTAGGACCATATGTTATCATGGAAAACTATGGATCAAGGTCATATTAAATGGCTAATACAAATGGTAAAGAACTTCTAGAGACCATGAACATTGTGTACCTAAAGAGATTATATGTTTGAAAAAATTTGAACCATTATCTACAAGACCCCTTACTTGGGGGCAACTTGTGTTGAAGTATTTTATCCTACCATTATATCATGGACCATATTATTTTGACATACAGTATGACTTTCATGACTCTGGATAGTAAATACTTTTTAGATCATTGGCACTTTGAACACATTTTATCCTACCCTATACCATTATATTTGAGAACCATATTCATTCTATACCATCCTCTTTGAGACCTCACCATTTTAGACCATTTTATTTGAGAACCATATTCATTTTGTACCATCTTTTGGACACCATTCATTCTAGACCATTCTCTTTGAGAACCACATTATTCATTATGTCTTGGTCTTGTTTTAACTCAAACACTTTTTATCCCTCAACCACTTATGATCCTATTTATGAATCATCAGAATCATGGACACATTCGATACTAGTTATACAAAGAAGATCAGTAAGAATAGTATTTTTTAGCTTCTTCTATAGATGAGTGAACACAAATTAATCTTTAGCTTAGGATCTTTGCCTACTAGATGGTTCTTCATAAATATCTTATGCTGCACACTGATTCTATTATTTTGTTGCTAATTGGTAGGCATTATTTCCTTATAAAGATCCTTTATCCCACTTATTTACAAGCATGTGCCATTGTAGCTAGCTTTAGTTGTTATTATAACTCTTAATTATTTCCTTGATATATTGTTGATATTCATGAGTGCCATTGCATCTGGCTTAGATATTATTGCAACTTATACTCTAGGACAAGAATCTCGTTGATTAGTTAGTTCCCCTTGTACATATGTTATTCCAAAAATGCTAAAAAAAATTAAAAATAATCCATAAAAGAATGAAAAAACATTGTCTTACACTTTTGTACATTTTGATCTCTCACGCTCTTTCCATTTTGCATGTAGCTTGTCCCATAAACTTATCATTTTACAAGACCATTCTAATTTATATGCTCTCACCATTTTATAAGCCAATCTTCCCTTTTATTCTACAACATTAATCATGTTTTTTGTTCATCACCTTTTTATTCTATCCCACTTCTTAGGATAACTACATTTGCCCTGAATTTTATGTTGGAACATGCATCCATGGAAATATGTATGTAGCATCCACTTATCTTGTACATCTAGAGTTAGCTTAGCCAACCCATTATTTTTATCTCTTCCCCATTTTTCTTATGCATTGTTCCCTTATCATTTTAGGAGCAACTTTGTGTCCTTGTTATTGCTAAATTATTATAGAAAGTAATGCCTCTACTACACGTGCCTGAATAATTATTTTTAAACCACACTTAGTTTCTGTTTGTGTGTGTTTTTACTTGAGTTTTATTAGTGTTTTGTTGTGTTTTCTTGATGTTTTTTGTTATTTCTTTTTTCTTCATTTATTTTCTTTCCTTTGGTTGTTTCTTCTTATTTGTTCTTGGTCTTGTGTTTTCTTATTTGATATTGTCCTCTTCTTTTCTTTTTCAAGAACATCTTAATGGTCCACATGGATTTTGATCATTTATATCTTGATCTCATGTTATTAAGTTATTCTTATTTTTATTTTAAAAATTCTTATACCTAATTTAATCCTAATTATTCATATCTTTATTTTAAGTTGGTTCCTTTATGTTTTATTTTTATCTTTGTCTTTGTCTTTATTTTTTGTTTAAATTTAAATAGTTGTAAATTTGGTCTGGGTTATTTTTTACCATTATCCTTAGTTATAGGTATTCACATTTGAACTAGCTCCATGTAATTAAAATGCTAATATCATTATGAGATCTTCATACTTATGATTCTTAATTTATTTTGATATAACAAGAACTTAGTGATTTGGATTCAAGTCTAAATGTCAATATAGCTCTGATGAAGAACTCTCAAGATCACCATGAATAAACTAGGGTCAATAGGTTTAACACCTAAATGTATGCTTAAATGTACATTTATTAGCATATATCATGAATCTAATCAAAAACCTAGTTAATTTTCTTCATCCCTCATTCCATTTTCTCCCAATTATAAGTGAACTATATTGGATTGAGGTCTATTTAGACTATATAGGTAGCATTAGGATACATGACATATCTCAGGTCAGCTTAGCCACTTTATTTTTTATTTTCATCTCTTTCATCACTTTGTGTATTCTCATATGTCTAGTTATAGTGATTTTTTCAAAGAAATTCCACCGTCTAATATATGTTTGCATCCACTCATATTTAGTCTATGTAATAGGTTATATTCTTGAGCTATTGCTTGCCAATTTTCCCATGTTGGGGCATAAAATTTGAACCTACCATAAGAATCAAATCATCCCTATAGCAAAAAACCATTATTTATCAATGATCAAAATCAACCCTACTAGGGAAAAAATTTCTTGTCATGATAAAATTTTATATAATGGATCACATTTTTATTTCTTATATATTTAGAGACAACATTATCCTTTTGTTCTAATTCCAATATCTCTACACGTTTACCCATGATGGAAATATTTTAGTGTGAAAATTGTCTCAAGATTAATCAATTTTGAATCACACATCTTGCACCCTAGCTTTGGGTATGTTCAAAGTGTGTTGCTTCTATTTTTAAATTATATCCTTCCCATTCCCTACCATTATTTGGACCCATTATATTCTTTAATTATGTTTTGATCACTTATGGAATCCATGCATATGATCATTAACTTGTCTAGATTTAATTTGTTCCACATGTTAATCTCACTTTTTATCTTTTCAAGATTCCATCCTTCACTTTCATCCTAGTATGTCCTCTCAAGGGTGAATCAGGGGTCATTTCCATTTTCTTCTTGAGAACTATTTTCTTTGAAAATATGTTGATTTGCCTAAATGTCTCGTTACACATTCTCAAATAAGGGCAAAATATAGACATCTAATTCTTAACACCATTGTGTTTTGAAATTGTCAATCTTACTTAAGTTGCACTCAAATGCATAATTTAGGCCAAAATCACTAAAAATGAACTAAATGGGTCAAAATTTCTATTTCCAAGTGCCAATTTAGGCCAATATATCCCTAAATGGGGCTATTCTTTTTATGTGTAACCATAATTATTATTGGAAAATATTATTTCATATTTTATATATATGGTTTTTTTATTTTAGGTATTCACAAAGTAGAAAAAACAAGATTCATAAGCTTAATTTGAATATATTTAGGCATATTTTTTAATTAATCACACTTACAACACTTCTATATTAGTAGCTAGTAATTCTAAGGTATATTGGATGATATATAGTTTCATTATTGGTTAAATTATAGTTGATTTACACTCCCTCCATATAGTACAATCCTTAATTTGGTATCATATCCTTATTTAAGAAAGATTTATAAGGGTTTTAATCCATTATTAGGAGAATCATGTCTTCTATGAATTTTACTTCTATGAATATTCACATTTTCAAAGGTGATAACTTTGAATATTAGAGAGTTTAATTGAAGAGAATAATTGTATGCAAGGGATTTTGGGATAATTTTCTCTATGGATACACACCTCCTATAGATTATAATATCTTGATTCAAGATATAATAATAATAATAATAATAATAATAATAATAATAATAATAATAATAATAATAATAATAATAATAATAAACAAAATGTTGATGCATAAAATTTATTTTATCTTTAGATTTCCATACACCTAACATCTATACAAGAATTGTTGGATGCATAAATTCTCATGTGAAAAATAATACAAAATAAACCTTATATCAAGTATATATTAAGGTAAGAGAAACAAATATCTAGACTATTAAAATTAAATTTTAAATTTTGAGGATGTTTTATATAGGAGTTACAGGATATTGCATAAGAATAAATGATTTAGTTCATAGAATGATGGTTTATGGAGAAACCACAAAAGATAGGGTAATATTAATGAACATTTTAAGATATTTAACTCAAAATGGCTATATTTTATGATCACTCTACAAGAGTGTAAGTACATATAAACTATAATATTTGATGAGTTAATGGGTTCTCTCTTATACTATGAGGATAAGATGAGACTATATGATGGAGATATAGAACATGATCTAGAACATGCACTTGAACTAAGGCAATAATTTAAAAGGCCAAATAGAAAAATAAAAATTAGAATCAAGTGGTTTTAATAAACTCAAGTTCAAATTTTAGATATCAAGCCAAATTCTTATGTAAAATTTAAGATATAACTTAATTTTTATTATTACAAAAAAACAAGGACACCTTATAAAAGATTACAAGATATTGTCATCTAAAATTAAACCAATCAAGAGGATGAATAGAAGGCATTCCCAGATGAAAAAAGTTAATAGTAATAAATCTTATATTATTACATCACATTTATTTTGGAAATATAATATGGAAATAATTTGTTTTCTCTTGATTTAGGTTATTCAAATTACATGACAAGTCATAAATATGGTTTTAACAAGTTAAATGATTCCTTCTAATGCCAAGTGCAATTGGGAGATAGAAATTTCATCCAAGTTAAAGGAAATGCTCTCATGAAAATAATCACAATTCAAGGTAAGGGTGAAATAAAATAATATTATTTTTATATAATTAGTAATTCTAAGATTATTGATCACAATTTCATAGGATATAACTATGAAAGCAAAACATTCAAGTTTTATTATCCTACTAGTAAATGCATAATTATTTCTATGGATTGTAATTTTTTTAAATGAAATGTATTTTAATTTAGATAATATAGATAAAAAGGCCATAAATTAATTATTTTATCATATAATTCTATTTTATGGGCTTAGAAAGTCCTACACGTGTTTTTAGTTGAATATGAAATAATATTAGCTCTTCCCAAGAGACTAGTCATCAATCTTCATCAACTCCAAACAAGTACAAGCATATGTTGAATATACATCCACCCATTGATATTTTACATCATAATGTCATGACCCCACCAATTGGAACCCTCCTTTTGATCTATTTGATGAAGTTTTGTGCATGTTTTATTAGTCATCAATTAGTTTCCCTTACGAATTTAATGATCTTTCTAAACACACACACACACACACACACACACACACACACACACACACACACACACACACACACACACACACACACACACACACACACACACGTATATATATGTATATATATGTATATGTATATATATATGTATATGTATATATATATATATATATATATATGTATATATATATATGTATATGTATATGTGTGTGTGTGTATATATATATGTATATATGTATAGATATATATATATATATATGTATATATATATATATGTATATGTATATATATATATGTATATATATATATACACACACATATGTATATACATATACATATATATACATATACATATATATATATATATGTATGTATATATATATGTATATATATATATGTATATATATGTATATGTATATATATATATGTATATATATATGTATATGTATATATATATGTATATGTATATGTGTGTGTGTGTATATATATATATGTATATATGTATAAATATATATATATATGTATATATATATATATGTATATGTATATGTATATATATATATATATGTATATATATATATATACACACACATATGTATATACATATACATATATATACATATATATATATATATATATATATATATATATATATATATCATTTGGGCTTATGTGGTAAAAGCACTTAAAAAAAATGAAGCCATATATTTTTACCCAACCACTAGTCCATGTGGAAATTACCACACTTGGGGTTTGGAGAGAAATAGTAAATATATGTTAGAACTATGTTTCATCCTTTATGCAAATATATGTTAAGTGGAGATTTATTCTAGAAACCATGGACTTGAAATAAAAATGAAATATGGATTGTAAAAAAGTAGTACTAGGGCTTTTGTTTGGGATTTCACTTTTATTTATTTTTCCATTTGTTATTTTGAGGTATTGACCCCATATTTGGAGAGAGAGTGATGATGGGGTTTGGTATTTGTTTCAAGTGTTGCTTGAGATCAAAGAGGGATGGCATTGGGTTTTGGATTTAAGACAACAAATAGTTTGAAGAGATCAGGCGGAAATAAAGGAGTTATTGTTGTGTGACACCCCAAAGGGAGAAGGGTAAAATTTAAACCCTGCTTACATTCCATTCTAGGTATGTGGATTGTTTTCTTGTTTATATTCTAGAAAATAGATTTTATTTTGATTTTTGAAAAGCCCTTTTAGAAGCCTATCAGGGCATACACCCATGTTATTATGTTGGCCATACCTGCATGGATTTATGTTGTGGCTAAGTGTAGGAAGGTTTTGAGTGTGTGATTTTTATGTTTAAAATCCCTTACTGTGTGTTGGGTTTTTTATACAAGTGACTGGTTGCTCAAATTTAAAGTGATAAAATGAGTAAAAGGTTGTATATAAAATGTTTTATGGGTTGAATTATATTTAGGAAATTTTAATTACCACATATTAAAACTAAGGATTGGTTCAAATAAAAACCATATGAATTCTCATTACATGACTGATGATATTGGCAAACCTTTCATAACACCACTTGGAAGGAAAACTACAATGGCCAATTAAAAAATTGTTGATATACATCCCCATGTCAAATACTCTGTTTGAGCATAAAATTCAACAAGTTTAGTTACATTTGATTGACTTGCCTTCTTGATAAAACCTCAGTTGAAACCCTCCATAATGGTTGAGACTTATCATATAAACCCTCATGTAATACTATAACCCAATGAGCATATACTCTCCCTTAAATAAAAATAGTGTAATTCAGGGATTTCTTATGGAGTTGTGTTTACTCCTTGTATGACAAGATTGCAATGTAAATTGTCAACCATGATAACTAACACTAGAATTTATTAAATAGGTTGGTTTACCTATTGAGCATCCATAATAGGCTTATCTAATCCTATTACCTATTGCTTGCCTATTTGTTTGAGTAATTGATGAACTTATTGTTATTATAATTTATATGCTTGGGCATGTAAGATGGGAAAAGTAGGAAATTTGTGTGTAGCCATTTAGTTGTATTAGTGTATGGCATGACATAAATGATGTTATGTAGGTATGATGAAATTATTTTTATTTAATTCTTATTAGTATTGCTTAGATTCATAATTAAATTTTAGAAGATGTTAAACTTGGTTGAATTAGCCATTTGAAGTTTCATGTTTATAACCATTTCTAGGTATTTTCATATCTAAATTATTGTGATCTTATGGTTATACACAACCATGTAGTAGGCTATACTTTATGATGATTATTTATTATTATTTATGGAAAATTCCTTGTTATAATAAATTAGATTGTTATTGTATTTTCTAAACTTATTCTATGTTAGTCAAGAGCCAATGAGTTATCATGAAATTTTAGTTGTGTTATTATATGAAATCGATGGTTTCACTTGTATGAGGAAAAAAATGAGATGTTGAAATTATAAGTCTAGTTATGATTGAAATGATAATGGTATTTTTTGGGTTGTTGTATCCATTTATATGCTTGTTATATGCATAGTTTATCTTGTCTTAGACAAATCTACCTTGTCTTCTATTATTTCTACCTATTTGTAAATGTTATATATTAGTGCATTGATGAATACTCCTAAAAAATAAAATAATATAGTAGTAGCTTATGGGCTATCCAAGATTGTTAAATGAGGAGTTAGGCTCATGGTGATTTTCTATTTTGTTGGGCTTATATCTTTAAAGTATAATTTATTTTCCAAAATGTTTTCTAGGGAGGATATTCACATTGCCATCTTTATGCTGACATATTATTTATCCCTTTCAGTGCAAGATTTTTCATTTAGTTGGATTTTCCCATGGAGGTTGTGGGGGTGTTAGAACATTAGATAAGTTTATTTTAATTATAAATTAATGTAGTTGACACATATTACATGAATTCTTAATTCAAAATTTTGTACTTGTTAGTAGCACAATGGGTTCCTTGTGAATATACCTTTAGCCTAGTATTTTTATTCTTATGTTAAAGCTATCAATATTTATATTATTTAGTGTTCAATTTTAATTATGAACAATAACCTTAATTAAGGGTTGATTATACTATATTTCATATGTTTATTTGAACTCTTCAACCTTAGGCATGACTAAATTTTAGTTATTGGAATTCCCAGGTGTAGGGAAGAGTCATCAGGTGGTTTGGTAATGAGAAGCTATGGTAACCATGGCTAGAAAAATTATGAGAATGTGAAATGTATTTAACTGACCATAACTATCAAATTATGTGTGTGAGATGATTATTTTATCCACTCCCTATTAGTCAATTGAGGGGTGCTTGAAGCATTCTAGGTTCTATAATAGTCATATAATCTTAAGGACACTTATTGCTTAAGAAATTAAGTGTATCGATTCTTTTGTATATGTATGATTTCTCATTGATATTAAAGACCAAACTATGTTTAAGTGTTGGAAACTATATTTTAATGCACTATGTTGTGACCTTGTAGGACTTGTTTTATAACACTAGTTTCAGTAGTTTATACCTTCACACTAACTTATTAATCCAATGTAGTGGATGCCTTTGGCTCAAGATACTACTCTTGATAATAAGGAATCATAATACAAATGTATTCTATTTTTATTAACATTATTTCAAGATATATGAAACTAGAAAACCTATGAGACAATCATTATCTTATTAAGGTATGAATTTAACCATGATAATTGGCTATTTATATGTTTTATGTATAGTACAATCCTGAAATGATGGTCAACTAGCAAGTTGATTGTTTGGGTTATTCTTAGCTTGGAATTAATGTAATCAACAAAAATAAAAGATTGATAACTATAATTGTGATTTGATACTCCATTGATCATAATTTGGTATATTTTTCTTGACATGTCTAGTTGGTCATGTGCAAGCAATAGTTTTATGGTAACTAGTTATTCATTTATATAGTTAAAGTTCATCTAATTGTATGGCATAATAACTAGCATAATGGCTGAATTGACATTACAATGAGTTATTGCTCTTTTGGCCAAATGATTCCAGGATCCTAAGTTATGGAATTGGGATGAATTGTTAGTGTGAAGACCCTTGGTTTGGAAATTTTTTACATAATTATGATTGGGTATCACCACTAAGTTTGAAACACCTTAACAGTTGGTGTTCTTCTTGTAATAGTTAACAATTTCATTAGTTATGTTCGTGTTTGTATAGTGAGACTACTAGAGATGTTATGATCTCCTTAATCATATGTGTTATGATTATATGGATGTAAAATGTCCATGTTGGCATTTAGGGATTTGGAATATCTCATGTCAAATTTATTATCTTCCACCTGTTGGACCATATGTGGTGGGATGGCATTCACAAATTGATGGTGCAAGAGTGAAATAACCCCTAAGTTTATGAATCATGGCATCATGGGTTTGTGTGTAGAAACTTGAACTCGTCGTAGGTTATGAGAACATAAGCTTCTATATTCATAAGTTTTATGTTGAGCCACCTTGGTAGTAGGTTGATGTTAGCTACTCATAGAACCTTTAGTATTGTAAGTTTGGCTAAGATAAATATAGGCTTGTTGGTACCTTGGTACCCCTATTTTGGGCCCATTGTACTCATTATTTTTATTTCTTGTTATTAGGACTATTTATTCATTTCTACCCAATAAGATAACAACTATTATTTTGAATTATACAATGTCTCATTGTTATTATTAAAGGTACCCATGGGCCTAAGTGAATCTTCTTTCCTAGAGAGTTACCAAATCATAACCGTATAGGGTTATTAGATGCTTATATTGGGTTGAGGATCCCTAGAGGGTTTGAGGGGTAAATTAATGACATTATAATATTCAAAGGTTATTAGTGTGGGCTCACACACTAATACCCTTGAATGGTTTTTTATAATTTAGGCAATATTTTTTCTTAATTGAATCCTCTAATGATGGTCATCTTGGCATAAGTATCTCATTGATCTAAATCCATTATTGCTTACCTAATATTCTGGCATAGGACCATGTTGATGCACCATGCATTGTAGAGTGGTGTACTGGGTTCTTTAAGTGGTTCTATTATGTAAACTATTAACAATTATAAAAATTATTTTTTGGGGTTGTTACAAAGCTTGTGCTTTAAGTATTTTGGAAGATAATATTCAACTTCTCTCTCTTCTTAGAAGTTAAGATAAATGTAAATTCATTTTTCAACTAAGTTAAGTTATATTTACTATTTACTTTTTATCAGTTGCTACTCAAAGTGAAGAGTGTAGATGGAAATATGCATGAAAAAGTCTTATGATTCAAAAATCAAGGATAAAGTTAGATTGAATGGTTCTTGTGCTAAGAAAATTTGAGACTTGGATGGCTTGAAAATTAGGAAGAAGCCTCATTAGGTCTATAACAAATTGTGAAGACATTTAAGGCATGATTGGGAACATGGGATCATGTGTTGAGCAATCCTAAGAATGTTTTCTTGAGAATTACCCCAATCTAGAATTGATTAGGTAATTGGTCATAGACTACATTTTAAGGTGTGGTTCATGGTTTACCAAGCACCATGGGGATCAAAAAAATTTCCCAAAATCTTCTAATATGGGTATAAAATCCAATGATATAGTTGATGCATAAAGGTGTACATACATGAGTACATCCACTTGATGGGTGTGACATTTGTTGTGTTAAGTTGATGTTATTTGTATGGCATTGGGTTGATAAAATTCTATTTTTTTTCATGATGATCATGTTCTTAGCCTTTGCCTTGGTTGGGTTAACCCTTCCTACTTTTGGTTACATTTGGGATAGCCTAACTTGTCAAACATTGACTTGTATGGGAGGGTCAATGGGAAATAAATGGCCAAGGGTTTTCTCTTAGAGTAAAGGGGAATAATGCCTGGTATTATTTGATGGGTTATATGGGTAGACCATCACTAGATTATTGAAACACTATGACCCTAGGAGGACCAAGGGTTTGACTCTAACCTGAAGGGCTATATTGGGTAAGGGGAGCTAGTCTACATGGCTAAATTAGTTGATCTTGCATTTTCCTCTTGTCAGAGGAATGTCTTGAGCCTTCGTAGAGCCATAATGCATGAATGGTGGTGATAATAACTTTTATCCCTATAATTATGACTATTGAAATTTATTGTTTAAATAATTGATTATCTGGTTGAGTTTGTTGAAAGAGTGCAATGATGTTAGAATTAAAGAAATAACATGCCCTTGTAAGTTGCATGGTTGTAAGTGGAGTTAGAATGTATCCATGGGTTTGAGTTGATCCTAGTTGAGAAATGTTGTTGTAAGAAATATTTCCCTTTTTTGGGAAGCTATGATGGTAAACTTGGTGAAATCATGTTGAACTATTATGTGTTTGCAACTCTTTTTGTTCATAGTTATGTGTTTATATCAGTTTGATTGACTAATTTACATCAAGACTAGGGTAAATTTTAAGAGCCCATATCCCAAACCCCTTCAGATTCATTTAGGTGAATTTGATTCATAGCCTTGGTGAATTAGTAGGTCTAAAATTTCCTCCAATTCACTCAATCATATTTTTATGTTAATAGGTTCAATCTAAGAGGTAAATTTTTGTAAGTTTATTTCTATGTAATGGTATTTTCAAGACATTTCACCATATAGTAGGCTCTTATAAAATAACATAATTTTTAGTTTGGCTCAGAAGCAATTGAGCTATTTGGCTCTACCATCTACCTATAGCTGAGCCATTAGGCTCTACTTAGGGCTAAATCCTTCAACTCTACCTATGACCAATCATCTCAAATCTACCCATATCTAAGTTATTCAGATCCACACATGATTTAGCTACTCAATTCTATTGATGGTAGAGTTGCTTGGTTTTATTGATGTTATATCCATTTGGCTCTACCAAATCACCAAATCAAATAGCTATGTTAAATAACCCAGTTAAATGGTTGTGTTTTCATTAATGTTAGATGTTTTTATTAGGCACCTATATTTGGACCAAAAGGGTTGAAAGTGTGGAAAATATACTACCAATTTACCTAGTCACTTAAAGGTGGTCCTATAAATTATGCCCTCAGTGCTCTAGAATCCATCCAAAGTATATGGGCTCACTAAAAAAATGGTCAAGAATGTTACAGTTGAATAATAATCAGTCAATAAAAAATATAAAACCCTTTTTGACATAAGTATTGAACCATTTCATGGAATTCAAGATTAGACCAATCTTAATCCTAAATTCTATGAAATATTTCAATCTTTATGTGACCAAGGGTTTCATCTTTTTTATTGTGGACCATTTTTTTAGCTAGTTCATATGATTTTGTATGCATTCTGAAGCCTTCTAATAGATCCATGACATGGTTACCAAAGATAGCTTCATCAACTCCTAATTTAAAGGTGTACATGCCAAGTTTTTTTGGTACATTCCATTGAAATTCACTTCAATATCTTTCAATAGGTGAGGTACATTTAATGGTTGTTTTTTAATGTTTCAAATTTTGGTTTCCTTATCATTTTCCACCTAGTCCTGGTATGACTTGGGAATACAATCCTTGATTTTTTTGTTTTTCATGTCCTTAAGCTTCAACCGTAGTGAAGCTTTTTTACAATCCATTCAACACTAGTACTGGTCTACCATTTCATAATGTCATTCGTCACTATCATTTGGTACTATCATTCAATACTATTATTTGACTCTATGATTTAGTTAATCAAGATTCAGAGGTGATTTATTATTTGATATTAGGATTAAGGGCTATATTATATAGATATATATGGTGAATTAATTTTTTTTAAAGATAATTCTATAAAAGGTTGGTGGTCTAACCCCCAAAATAATATATATCCCTAAAATTTTGGCAATTTGGTCCCATCTACTGACCCTAAAAAATCACCAAAATCAAAATCCAAAAATTAGATTATTCATGAATTAATGAATATTCACCACTAAAATTTACCTTGGTCAAGATAGAGATCAGAAACATAAATATCCTTCTAAGGCATTGTTAGATTCTCTATGGTTTGACAAGAACCTCAAAGGGTTATTCTTTGCTTCTTCTTCTTATTTTATTATCACTCATCATGGATATATTGTGAGTTATCTATCTATAATTGTTGATAGTTGAGGAAAGCAACTATAAGTTCTTTTGGCCTATGTCTTACTACACATAATGGTTGCAACAAGCAAGGAAATTGCTAAACTTTGTGTTTAACACTTGGGAACATTGCTTATTCCATGTAATGGACCTATAAGCTAAGTCTGGATTAGGTTTCAAGTTGGAAACTTGGTTATGGTTGGTCAGTTTATGACCATGGTAACTTGGAAGTGAATAAGTATTATGTTTCATGATACTAAGGTTCTAAAAATATATGTATTCAACTAAATTTTTTCTTTGTTTTTTAGGTGCTTTTGGCTCTTTGAGTTGTATAAAGGAGTTTGCAATTTTTTTAATCAAAAGGATAGAGGCTATTCAATGTGTATATATTTATTTTGATTCCATGATGTGGTTATTTGATCATGGGTATGTATTAATCCCACAAGGAGGCTATGTTGCCCTTGGTTATGTTTCATAGCTATGTGATTATTATCTAATATTTGGATTGAGTTTTGGCATCCATGAGAATGTCATGATATATATGAGTACATCTATATATGAGTATCATGACATTCTCATGGATGCCAAAACTCAATCCAAATATTAGATAATAATCACATAGCTATGAAACATAACCAAGGATGCCATCTAATATATATATATACGAGTATCATGACATAAAGTTCATGGTACATCTAATATATATACTTAAACATAAAGTTCATAAAGTTCATGGTACATCTAAACTGACCAACCATAATATATATATATATATATATATATATATAATTACATCCATGAAGATGTATTTTGTGATTGCATCTATATTATGGTTGTGGAGGCTCTAATTTCCATATTGATGATGTAATATTCACCTACAGCCTTGGTTGAGTGCATCCTTTTTGAATATTACATTATGTTTAAGTAAGCATTACAACTCAACCTTTGACTTTTTGACACGAGTCAATTAGAAGGATAGTGATAAAGCTTATCATTGGAATCATAAAACTATATCTGATGATCATAGGTGGATTATATGGGTTAGCCATCTTATGATGATTAAGGTATAATACTCTAAGGAGGTCCAAGGATGTATCTTAAGCTAGAGGGCCTAGTGGGTGAATATGGATTACTTGATTGCGTAAGTAAGGAGGTTTTGGGGATCTCTTATTGCTAGAGGTTACCATGATCTATCTAATCTATGAGATGTGAAATTGGTTGGTAACATTCCAAGATTTAGGGATATAGATTTATGGTCTATGTTGGGGTACACCTTTCCTTGGAAGAAGGTGTTGACAAATTTGAGATCCCCAAAATTGAGCATGGTGTTACATGTTTGATATTCTATGTCATCTTGGATGACATTCAGATATAAGATAGACCAATGTGGACCATGGACTCTTGTACTTCACTTTTTAATGTGTTTAAGTATTGAGATATGAAATGCCTTTGCATAATCCACTAACCTTATGACCCTCATGTGTGTCATAATATTGTATTCCCCTTCAGTGCATGTAAATTTTTTGTATGATGTGTAAGAATTTTTACATTTTATTGGTTAAGTTAACCATGTATATTTATAACTTCTTGTTTTATGAATGTATTTGGTTTGTAAACCCCATATTGCCTTGAAGATATGAATTTTTTATGTATGTGAGTGGTTATTGTGATGTTATCATGTACCTTTTTATGATGTAATTTTCCTTCTTGAATCAACCTCTTTTATTAAAAATCTACCAAGGTATAGTGATTGTGTTGTTTAATGTGATCCTACATCACTACTCCAACATTAAGTTTTGATGCAAGTAATATGTTTAGGGTGAAGATAAAAATATATACAATATGATTAGACTAAGTTTAGGCTAGGGAGTGGAGTCTCACATAGGCTAAAAACCCACTTCTCCTCTTTGCATATAGTAGCCACCTGATTCATTCCAATTGTGCACCATGAGTGCCAAAAGATGTCCATGGCATATTTGTGCATAATGGTTGCCTCTTGGATTGAGTGTTCCTTTAACCACCTCCTTGAGGTTCTTTTACAAACAGCCTTGTAAAATTTGTCTATGTAGCCTTATAAAAGCACTATTTGGTTCGAGAAATTGGACTTTTATGAAAAATCAGCAAGATTGAACTTGCTAAAATACAAGTACATGTTGGCTCATGAAGTCAAGTGTGTTATTCTTAAGGTAATGGTTGAATTACCTGAATATAATGTTCTAGTATAAATAATCTAAGTTTTATAACATGTGTTGACTAGTGAATAGAACCATGTTATGTATAAGGTATTGTTGTATATACCTGATATTGCTTTTTGGAAATATATATATATATATATATATATATATATATATTTGATTTTAAGCATGATTGAAATTCATGTTGATTTTATGATTAGAAAGAGCAAAGCTAATTTTTTATGTTTCCATGATGTAAGTTTAGTGAGATGGTAGGATTTTATTCCATGTAACCATCATGTGAGCTCACAAATTTGTGGAAAACATGTTGAAAACCTTGGGGTTGCATGTGTATGCCTAGTGTGGCTTCTTCAATGTTTAGGATAGTTGTGTTAGGATACCTACTCCTTAAGAGTACACTTGATTACCTTTGTATACGCAACTAAACATGGAATTAAACCAGAATAATAAGTAACTAGAATTTAGGAATAGCACAAAATATGAGAGACAATACAACCTTGTATTAATACTCTTCTAGAAGGAAATACAATTAAGAAATCACACTCTTCCCACACCTCTTGGGTGTACCAGTAATTCTCCCTCAAGAGTTTTCTCTCTCAAGTAATTACAACCACAACTCAAACATAGAGTTGTACCCTCCACCAGTCAGTAACAATACTTCCAGTACACTAAGTACTCAAAGTACTCCAAGTAGATCTCCTTGATCTTGCAACAACATACAAATCAACTGATCTTGCTTACCATGTAGATCTCCCTTGATCTTGCAACAACCTGTAGATCAACCTGATCTTACAATTGGAAGGATCTCTTCCTTGTCCTTAATTACAATACAGCCCCATGGGTCTCTTAAATAGATCCCATGCAAACAATAATTAGACTTTCCAATTACAATAATTAGAAACATAGACTCAAGACTAAAATTAGTCTTTTACATGAAAACTGACTGTATGTCTAAAATTAGACCAGTTCTAAAAGCACATGCAAATGCACATAGACACAGGTTGCCAATGTCAGTTCCTATCTGACCGATGTTGGCTAACCCTTAACCGATGTCATTTACTATGTACACTAAATATGACTAATGTCGGTTGATTAGACCAACGTTGGTTGCTCTACAACTTAGTAACCTCCTCCATTTGCATCAGTGAAGCTTTTAGCTCCACAACTTAACAATCTCTCACTTAGAGATAAATAGCTACACATGTACCTATACCTATACATCATCAAATTTTGTTTCCTGGCTTGTATCCCTCTTCAAGTTCAATCTTAAAGACCAACCACCACATATCTTATGGTGATAATCTTGTCATCCAAGTAACTTGCCATATCCGAATCTACATACCCATGTAGAGAAGTGCTTGACCCTGCATACCATGTTAACCTGCTACTGGTCCCTCTTAGATACCTAAGAATCCACTGAACTACTTTCTAGTGCTTCTTTCCTAAATTGGTCACAAACTTGCTGACAACTCCCACTGTTTGGGTAATATCAAGTCTAGTACACATTTACTCAACCTCATCATGTGATTTGGGACACTATTCTATGAACTGTCTATCCATAGGTGTGCTAACCAGTTCTGCATCCTGCATATTGAACCTTTCCACTACCTTATTCACATAATCCTCTTGAGACAACATCAACCTGTGACTTTTCCTGTCTCTAGAAATACTCATGCCAAATAATTTTGTTGCTCCCAAATCTTTCATGGCAAACCTCTTAACTAACTTTACCTTTAACTCAGCAACATCCTGCATGTGTTACCCTGCAACAAGCATATACACAACATATAGTAACAAGATAATGTAGCTAATATTATCCAACCTGGAAAAGTAAACACAATGGTCACATTGACATTGACTAAAGCCATGCTTTTTCATACACCTGTCAAACCTTAAACACCATTATCTTGCAACCTACTCAAGATCATATAACCTGGCCTTCTATCTCACCTATCCATTCTCTCCTTTCTTTAACCTAAGAATCCATTCATCTTTTAGTGCTTTATTTTTGGCTGGCAACTCTACCAAATCTCTCATTTGGTTCTTTTCCAAGGAATCAATTTCCTCATTCATGCCATGTTCCCACTATTTCCTGGATTCTACCTGCTCTGCCTCTTTAAAACTTCTTGGTTCTTGACCATCAGTGAGCAATAAGTTCAAGTAGTATAAAGAAGGGGAATAATGAAATTGAGGCTTACTTACCCTTTTAGTCCTCCATATGGGCATTTGAGACTCCTTGACAGCTTGTTGTCTACCCAAAATCTATTCTCTAGTTGACCCTAGTTTGCACCTGACTGATGTCGATTCCACCTGATTATCGATGTTGGTTCCCTGACCGACATCAGCGTCCACTTTCTAGACACCATCGATTCTAGTTTGCACATGACTGACATCAGTACCTACCTATTTGATGTTAGTTCTCACCTGACTGACATTGGTAATTGTGTTTTCCTATGAGTGATGACTTTTACCCATGAGCTCACTTTGGATCATAACCTTGTCCAAACTGCCCTGCTCAAAATTATTCAGCCCCTTGAGCTGATCTCTGTCCATTGTCTCCTCTATGAAAACCAAGGCTTTCTAGTTCTTAAGTTTGTCAAAGACATCAGACTTCCTCTTAAGAACATGCATCCCCTTCTTATTCATGTGACCAAGCCTACAAAGCCACATCTTCCCATCTACATCTAAATTAGAGAAACCAGAAGGAGAATCAATAATACAAGTAGATAGATAAAGAGTACCTACTTTCTTACCACATGCTAATTCAAGTGCACCTTTAGAAACTTTCCAAGATTTTGCTGTGAGAGTAACTGTGCAACCCTCATCACCCAACTTTCTTAAAAAAATTAGACTCCTCTTCAGGACTGGGACATGCATGACCTTCTTCAACACCCATGTGTTGCCCATCTACAATTTTAGTTGCACTTCCCCTTTGCCAACAATTTGACAAGGCTCACCAACCCCTAAATAAATCTTTCCAAAGTCTCCTTGGACATAATCATGGAAAAATACTGTATTTGGGGTTGCATGGAAAGAGGCAATAGAATCTAAAACCCAAGATTCTACTTTATCCAAGGAATATACAAGAGCATCCTATGCAACAATACATGCAACATCTACTTCTTCATTTCCTTCATGATGATCTTCTACCAACCAACAATCTTTCTTTACCTGCTCTTTCTTTTCATAATTCTATAATTGATCATTCTTGCCATTGAATTCCTCCATTATTAGCTTACTTTCTTCTACCATTGCTTTACTCCCACTCAATTAGAAACCCCTAAGAGTGACCTATAATCAACAAACACTTAACACACTCTGACCACCTATTAGTGTACCTAACCAAGCTTTGATACCAACTGTCAGTGGTATCACTTAGTGAACCTGGCTCTAATACCAATTGTGAGTGGTATCACTTGGTGATCCTAGCTCTGATACCAACTGTCAGGATCCTTACTCCTTAATAGTACACTTGATTACCTTTGTATAAGCAACTAAACACGAAATTAAACCAGAATAATAAGTAACTAGAATTTAGAAATAGCACAGAATATGAGAGACAATAAAACCTTGTATTAATACTCTTCTAAAAGGAAATACAATGAAGAAATCACACTCTTCCCACACCTCTTAAGCATACCAATAATTCTCCCTCAAGAGTTCTCTCTCTCAACTAATTACAACCACAACTTAAACATAGAGTTGTACCCTCCACCAGTTAGTAACAATACTTCCAGTACACCAAGTACTCAAAGTACTCCAAGTAGATCTCCCTGATCTTGTAACAACCTACAAATCAACTGATCTTACTTACCATGTAGATCTCCCCTGATCTTGCAACAACCTGCAAATCAACTTGGTCTTACAATTGGAAGGATCTCTTCCTTGTCCTTAATTATAATACAGCCCCATGGGTATCTTAAATAGATCCCATGCAAACAATAATTAGACTTTCTAATTACAATAATTAGAAACACAGACTCAAGACTAAAATTAGTCTTTTACATGCAAACTAATTGTCTATCTAAAATTAGACCAGTTCTAGAAGCGCATGCAAATGCACACACACACAGGTTACCGATGTCAGTTCCTATCTGACCAATGTTGGTTAACCCCTAACTGATGTCAGTTACTGCATACACTAAAGATGACTAACATTGGTTGATCAGACCAATGTTGGTTGCTCTGCAACTCAACAACCTCCTCCATTTGCATTAGTGAAGCTTTTAGCTCCACAACTTAACAAGTTGGTGTGGGATGTTGTACCAACCCATGAATGGTACATGGTGAAATATAAGTAACCATGGTTTGATGCATCTTTTTTTTTACTAAAATTTTGTGATTAATGTTACCAAGAACGTATGCATGCACCACACATGTGGTGGGGACCATGGTAGTATGTTTTTTGTTTTTTTTAATGCTAGAATGAATGAAATAGGTATGCATAAATAATAATTTAGTTGGTGGAAATGCCATCTACCTATATAAATGTTATGTTATTCATCATTCTATAGAATAATATAAAATTATGGGTTTACATATTTATGTATATATAGTTATACAACTTAAATGTTATGGAAGACAACACCTCAATCTCAAAGATTTTGTGAACCTTTGTTAGATTTATTTTGGTCAATATCTATTGAATTTACTAATTTTTGTGTTAATGATTCCTCATAGTGAAGAAAATTTTGTTGAAACCTATTTTTATATTAAAATTCTAGTCATGTGTTGATGACTATGATGAAATTCCTGCATATGTATTTGTTTTGTTTTGGCAAATAGCCATTAATTTATGGTTTAAAGAGTTCTAAAATACTCTTTTCTTGTTAAATATGGAATTATTTTTTATAATTGTAGCCTATGATGCATATTATTGCATGAGTTGATTGATTGTCTAGATGCATAAGTGGCTAGAAATTAGGCAAAATTTAATGGTTCTACATTAAGCAATTTTTTGACAAGCTTGCCAAGTCAAGGGCAAGATTAATCTA